>UZAE01012058.1:0-71657 GCA_900617975.1 Rodentolepis nana
GGTGAGAAAGTCTTCCATATATACAAACAACTGAATTAAATAGAGCACGTTTACTTCTTGAAAATAAAGTTATGTGAAAAGGGTAGCAATACAATATCGATGAGCAATTAAACTCAATGTACATCTTCCAGTAAATGAACTGATCAATATTACCTTTACGTAATCCGATAGACTTATCTCCACGTGATGCACCCTGGACAACGTATATACATACGGAGAAAAAGTCTATTTCTCGGCATTTGACTTCAATTTATTATGATTAGCTTGAAACGAAGCTATAAGAGAAATCGCCCTCGTCATGGCGAATCACAACTTCTGCAGATCCTTCAGTGGAATGCTGGAGGGATGTCACAGAATTTTCGTCATTTGAAATAATGACCTTTACGCAGTCCTTAATTTTAAAAACCACAATGTTGTACAGGGCAAACTGAAAAATGCAAATGAATTTAATTGTTATAGTGACGATTCTTGAGGTGGAAGAGGGGCGAGCCTTAAATATATATATATATATATATATATATATTCATGAAGAGTAGGAGAATTCTTTGTTTATGCTACTAAGCCCTCTATATAATTTCAATCGCCTAATTTTAGGTAAATTTTTGTGGAAATGAATTGCGAACCGCCATTAGAAATAAGTAAATAAATATTTTATCTGTTCAAATGGACACTTTTACAATGATACAATGGTGATTAATACTTATATAAAGGCGAACAATTTGACTAATGTAGGTATGCACTTGAAACAAGTTTTGTTACTCAAATCATCAAACACTTTTTCGTAAATCCTGATTTCAAACCTGGCTTCAAAAAGGCCCTTTGTCTTGACTGTGTCTTCGACTTTGGTATTCAAAAAAAAGAAACTGAAGCCATGACGGAATTTATCTCGTTACTTGGTCTAGATTTTGGAAAGCAAAAAGAGAAAAAAACAAGACAACCTCTGACTCAGGTATTAAGACGAACATTTTTGATGCTATTGGAGTTTTTAAAATGCGTTTAACTTTTTTCGAAATGGCTATTTATTATTCCTGTTATTCAGGAAAGATACACTTATCGTTCAAAGGTTGATTGCACTATCCCCAAGGTTAGCAAGATATTACCTACGACAACGTTTCAGAAGCCTAGAAGTAAGGGAAAATAAGCCTTGCCTATACAATGACTTGATATATTCTGATAATCATTAGTAGTAGGAAAAGATGAAAAGGGCTTTTCAGGGCTGATACACACGTCTACTAAGTTTCGTAAATCTATAATTTAACTTGATCTCTTAATTTGATTGATTTTAATCGCCTCATCTAAATGTACTATCAGAATAAAACATATGAGCTTTGATATCTTCTTTAAATATTAGATTAAACAAAGAATAATATCAGGGGAAATTTCCCAGACTAATTTACACGTATAACCTTAATGAATAAAGCTTGTAAATTTCGGTTTGAAAAGAAGACAAAATGTAAGTGATTTGCAAGGGTGACATAGAATCCTTAGCAGGATTTCCGCATCTAATGGAGATAAGGAAAAGAAAGAGACTTTGACGGGAAGGAAACCCTGACAAGACGGAAGCCCAGATTTTGGACATATAGAGCAAAATGTGTGGGCCAGTACTTTAACTCATGAAACTTGAATATCTCTGAGCATATCAGGACTCTACCTAATGTATTATGGAGGACGGAATTCAAATATCTAAAGTATGGTCAGCATTCTTGAGTATTTAGGAGAGAAAGTCCCATTGAAATAACTATATAGAGAATATACTCTTAGTCAAGAATACCCTGATTTGATCAATCAATCAACTTGTACATCAGGGTTAGAAGAAGAGTCAAATTTACGATCAAAATCTGGTATTTATCAAACTTCTCGAAGTAGATCGCTTATAGCCGTATTCAAGGATGCATCGATATTCAGCGTGAACTTGTAAGAAGTCAAAACCATATGCCAATAGGAAAAAAGTCTACTAAGGAACGAATCCAGGCCGTTTCGACTGAAAACAATGAGGCATAATTCTGAGTTAGCAAAAATTATAATGACAGATGGGTACTTTTCTAAGAGCAAATAAAATGGGAGAAAGAAAATTGAACTGGGTAAAGGCGCTAAAAAATTATTTTAAAAATTTAAATGAATGATTTGCAAATGCCCTCATTTTGATAGAGAAGCAAGCATAATTCGTTTTAATTTCGCATTACGAAACTCCAATTTCGGTAAGAAAAATTAATGGCAGAAATTTTTTATATTAAATAGAGCTAAAGTTATTCCTAAATACACCAGAACGAAGGTTTATTGTAACGAGAAAGGAGACAGAACGTCATCAATTTTCGACCCACTTTTACTAAAGGAAATCCAGTAAATAAGTACAGAGCGATAAGTGAAATATTCAAACCTCTTCTTTCGCTTAATACATACTAAACCGACTTGAAATACGTAGAGATTGAGTGTCTTCATTTTCTAATGATGAATTAATATTGTTCGCCAAACAGCAAGCAAAGAATTCTAATACCAACTAAATTTCACTTGTTCTTTTTCTCCTCATTATCCTACCCCCCCCCTCTAACCATTTTTCATTTCTCATTTCACCAATTTTGTCGAACACATTTTGGTCCGACTAAACTCTTGGTCCTTTGATTACGCAAAAGGCTGCCACATCTCGCCGGCGTTTTCAAGGTAGCGTTACCATGTGAGTAGTGTAACCTTAACTGCTAAGTGCATGACTTCCCGGGTAGTAGCTGCACACGCTCGACATCATTTATCAATTCAAATCATTTCCCTACCATTTTGTGAAAGACTCATTCCCATGGCTTTAACTTTTTTCACCAATTTTGGCCATTATTTCGCATCGGTTGTTTCGTTGTTCTTTATTTGTCTTTTGATCCTGTTTCACCACCTGCTTCTTTACCCCTCCATTCAACCTTGAGTTTGTAACTTTTGGAATAGCCTAGCTCAAGTTGGTGCTTTTTAAACATAACCTCCTTTATTACAAAGGTAACCTATCAAATAAGCATCACTTTATAATATTCCGCACATATATAAAAACTTTTCAATAGTATTTACGGGTATAAAATAATATAGATTGTTTAAAATTGTATTATTTATTATCAGTTGACTTATATATTTTGATTATTCTCATAATTAATTTTTATTCAGTATTATTTTAAGCAACCTAAAAATTAATTTAGTTGAAATGGTTTATTTATTTTGCATATTTTAATTGCACCCAGGTTTACCCAGCTGTATTAATGACATTTAAATATTCGCCAGAAGTTATAGGCTGCATCAAAGACTAAAAAGGTCATTCCACAAACCCCCCAAATTCAGATTGGGGAACGAAAAACTCCCATGCAACAGGCCTTTTTTCCTTTCTTTCGTGCAGTGCTACTTTCAGCCAAAATTTTAATGCGAAACTAAAACCCTAAAATTCATTCAAAGTGTGGTCACTTTGAAATTAGCAAGAGAAATGACTTATATTTTATTGTGCATTTTGTTGGTCATCGAAAGGACTAAAATACTTTACAGGAATTAAAAAAGAAATTAACAATAGGATAAATAATGAAATTATTGATGACGAAGCAATCGAAAGTTATTTTAATTTAACATTAAAACGTTCAATTAACCTCTGCTTTCGTTTACAAACTAAGTTGAAATAAAAAATCTATAAACTAAGCCAAACTCAGATCATTAATTCCATCTGAATTAAATCAATATTAAATAAAAAGAGACCGTTTTGCGTGAAGGAGAACGTGGAATACTACTTCATCATGATAAAAACTTATTATTTAGTGTCAAAATGACGTGAGATTCAGAATCCACCCAAAAATTCAATTTAAATTACTAAATACATTCTCAATTTAATCATAATTTTCTTAAAAGCCTTCAATACATTATGCGAGATTAGAATTTCCTTAATTAATTAGCAATGTTAGTTGAGTTGTACCATTCCTTTGAGGAGTGGATAAATTTTTATCATTGATCCGAATACGCAATCTAAACGAGGCTGGAGATCAGGGCAGCACGAAAAGAGTGTGCTAATTAAAACCACTGAAGATAGAACAATTTTCTTTATATTATTTTCCAAAAAAAACACAATTAGAATCATTTTTCATTTGAAGTGAGTTCTGCTGGCTTAAAAGTTTAAATTGAGTTCAATGCTGTGATTCTTAGCTTACAACAGATAAATGGTAAGCAGAAATGAAAATGATGGAGGTTGCACCTCGATTTCATTTGAAGAATGACTGTCTATGTATTGCCAAAAGTCTTATTTAGTCACACTCTCTGCAAATACGTCTATAACTACATGAAATGGGGCGTGAGATAGACCTACCTCCACGTGGTGCACCCTGGGCAACGTATACTCATACGGCAAAAAAGTCTATTAACTGGCAGTTGACTTCTGACTTCAAACTACCATGACCTAACCCCATGTCATATTCGACTACTTCCACAGTACTAACCTCACCTTTTTTCTACCTTTGTGTCTGTCTCTTTTACATCGTCGATACACTCTTCTGTCTCCCCCCTTCTAAACTTTTTTCACTTTGATGCTCCTCTCCTCTGTGAAGCCTGAAGTCAACCAAAGGGCTTATGATAACTATCAAAACGCCCTCCGTTTGATATAAATACCTCATGAAATTTTTTCTCTATTCAAATTCCTGGATCATCTTCAGTGTTCAACAACCCCTGTAAATGCCACTAGGTAGGCCTTTTTCCCCTTAGACGTTCTAAATAACGTTCATGAATAAAAGTGTCGATTCCTTTTGACGTCACAATTCTCACTAATAATACCACGGCGTCCAGTGTATAAAAACAAGTCAAGTCTCCGCAAAGTGAATAAAATTAATTTAAGATTAGAGGGTGAGAATTGAGGCAATGAGGATGATTCATATGAATTTATGTTGTATAAATCATAAATATCTTCTGATACAGATTCATGCTGAATCATAGCATGGGAATACATCAAAGAAGGGAAGAAATATGAGCCTGCAGACGAAATGGCGACTTAATTTGATTTAACTTAAAAATTTACCTTACTTCGGTTTGCAGCTCCAAGGCTATGCAAAGGAACGTGCGGTGAACATCCAAACTTTGAGATTCGGGTAATGTTAGCCTTGAGCCTCGTTTTTCTTTCGAACAAATGAACTTAATGTGTGTTGATTTCATAGCAATTTTTACTCACTTGCTATTAAAATCAATGTTTAATTAACATAAATGCTCCCAAATGTCCACATTGTGAGGTTCTGGGAAAAACAAAAAGCCGGTAATAACTTCAGAAAACCCTCATTTCTAAAGTCCAAGTTTAGTTCCACTTCATCCTGTTGTACATTTATTAGATCAATCAGACTAAATTAGTTATTCCATTCAGTGTGAAATAAGTGACCCTTTTTAGGTAAATTATGAGAATAATACGACTGAACTGTTTCAAAAGAAGCGCCCTCCTTACCTAGAATGAGATATTTACAGAATGAAAATCGATCAGAGTTACAAACTTTTCTTGCATTTGAGCTTAAAAATATGTATTTATTAGTATATATAAAAGTCGTAGTTCTTTGGATTTCTTTTCCTCCTGAGAGAAAAAGAATTTTATTATATCTTTCGTAAATCTGTCATTTCTTTTGCTAACGTGTTTATGCTTCATTCGGCCTTTAACATCACAAAAATATCTCCGCTTTTCATAGGTAGGCTAGAGAATCATTAGTAAAAGAGAGCACATAATGATAAACTCTCGAATAGAAAAGAAGAAAAGATTATGCTTTTAGTCAAAGTTTCTGCATAAGAAGTGTGTCCTAAGGAAAAGCAAATTACTGAACACCAATCTCATTCACTTACGTATAATACAAACTAATAGTAAGATAAAATGATAAAAGGTAATGATTAGGAAGAGCAAAAAGGCAAAGCCTTTGCGGGGGGTGGGGGGAGACATTAATGGATAAAAACAACTGACATAGCAAAGAGAAGATTGTGACGGCCAAGGATTGATTAGGTCCATCATTCTCTGACATTTAATCATACTGAAGGTACACTATTTTTTAAAGAAGGAGAAATAATATTAGTGCCCTATATTGTGTAGATATATCCCAGCTTACAATGTAGTGGCTTCATCAACAACCAAATTCAAAGACAAAATAATTTAGAGTTTATTAATATAATTTTAGGAATATTTCTACTTGAAATAAACTTGTAGAACTAACTTTTAAATATGATACTTATAATTTAAATTTATTAAAAATAGAGTATATATTTTGTTTAAGATTGTAAGTAAATTTCAGATTAATTGCTAGCAAAGTACATCCTTCCTGTAGGAAGCTTTCTTGATAGAAAAGGATTATAAATCGATAATCGTGTGAGAAATGTGAAAATCTTATTACATTATAAGGTATTTTGGGTCCCTACTTTGAAGAGTTTATTATTTAATTTCCTTAGCAAGAAAATTAAATAAACACAACAATGTGATGTTATTATCGGCAATTGCAACACAAACACTCCTTGCCGCGAATGAAACTTGATTTTGCATGCTTTTAAGGTCCTGTATAAAGCGGCAATTGCGGTAGTTACGTTTCCCTTTGTTTACCTTCAGGCTTTAATAAAAAAGATAAAATTTATGTCCACATAAAACCCTCCTTAAGTTTCTATAAGAAAAGTCACATAATGGCCTGATTCAAAAGTCATGATTTAGTGCTGGTAGTCTTTTCGTCATTGAAATTTTAAGTGCCTGTTGCTTTTGGATTGCATTAGAGTGAGAAAATATAAATCTTGAAAGAGGTGAATTGTTGATAGTTGTGTTAAAAAGCATGACGGTCTCAAAGAAGTAAAACGCTGCCGATACATTAACAAACCAGCTTTGACTCTCTCTTCTCTCTATTCAACGAGGTCTTTGAAGCGACAATTATGAAATGTCCATTTAATTTACAGTATCTTTATGTACCCTAATATTCCTGGCCAACCCTGAGTTTAAATCAAGTAGTAAAAGTATTTTTGTTGCATTGATTTTATTTTAGGAAAAGTGCGGTTAAATGAATAATAGTAAATAATTAATTACACTGCTCAGTAACTCTATTAATAATAAGGTACAATACCTCACAAGAGGAGACACGCCTCAATTCCTCCTCTCTTGACGCGATATTAATGTCCCTATTCATCTACATCATTCTATAGTAAACCAATATGAGCATGTTATGTTTTCATTTTATATTGTGTCGTTGAAACACATTGAATATTGCAACGCAATCGCAGATGATGTGCTCTTACATTAACGCGATAGCAACTCTGAGAAAAGATTTTTTTAACCAGTAAGCTATTATAAGACCTTTGTAAGATTTTTGGCAGTTGATACATGTATCTCACTATTTTGTCTGCGACGGATTCTCTTATAATTAAGTTTCCACATAGAAAATACTCATACAAATTAATTTCTGTTTGGTTTATTTCTTAAATTATTACAAAAATCAATTGTGAATTTTCAATTTTGTTTCAAATAGAAAACCATTTACATAAAGTGCACTGTTGAGAGTGTTTCCACGAATTTAAATTAAATATTGAGTAAGTAAATGAATAGTGTAAAGAATTTAAAAGATATTTATTTGCATAATTGCTCTAAATAAAATGCTAGGATGCATAAAAGTAATAATTTTAACGGGAAAAATTCTAAGTAAAAGTATTTTAGAGACGTTTATAATGGAAATGATTTTGATCTTGTTATAATGACCAAGAAGCTGATCTCACATTCTTTAATTTTCGTTTTAAAGACTAACGTTTTAACTTAATTAAGAGAAAATATATACACCTCAGTGATTCAAAAGAAGGGAACTTTTGATTTAACTAATAACAATAACTGATTTGGTAAGATGCGTTATATTCTTGATTTGTCAACCAATATCAGCTGAAATAATGAAACTAAATTATTGATTAAATTCCAGCCCATTAAGTGAAAAATCAATTTATATATCCGTAAGTTAATGATATATTTTGAATAACATTAAATCTGAAATTCATACTTATATTTTGATCGAAATATTTTATATTGCTATTTTTTGTGGAAAGGGAAATTTTCAATAATCGAAACAAAGCAAAATAATGAATGCGATTTTTGAAAATTTGAATTTTAAAATTTAATGCAATATGAATTTCAATAAATTGCTGAATTTTCATTTTTAGAATTTGGAGCATATTTACTAACAAATGCAAAATTATTTTTGCAAGCATAAAATATATACGGGTAAATGTTGGACTAAATTTTTAGATTTGAAATTCTGCATCAAAGTATTGGAAAAATTGCAATAAAAGTAAATGAAATTTTAGCCCTATCGTAGTAACATTATTCCATTAAGAAATAAATACATTTTTAGCGGTAAATATTCAAGTATGAATCATTTTTGCCAATTTTTTCTTAAAGAATTCAGCTCACTTAAAGTTTCCATTTTTATAAAAAAAATAGATTTTGCGACAATAGCACTGATTTTACCGAGAATAAATTTAAACAATCTTTTTAATTCAAAGCACATTTTGCGATGCCAGAAGAAAGCCAGCAACCAAATGTTGAGCAAATTAAAAGAATGGGTGATTGTTTCGCATCCCGCCTTGAAATAAACTGATGCTTTTAAATTATATTTACGTTAAAACATTAATTCCAATATACTTCGCAAATGGCAACTTTGATTCCTAAATGTGTCTTGCTTTAAAAATTCTTATAATTTTGTCTCGGTATGCAACGTAGCTAAAGTAAAAACATAAGATTTCACATGGGTATTAAATAATGATCCTTTTTGTTTATTATATATATATATATATATATACTCATTTATCACTCGGTATAAAGAACTTTATTGTACATTTCTTCTCAAACTAAGATTAATTGCAATAAAATAAATTATAATTTCTCAAGTACAAGACGTAAATATCTTATAACTCACATTTCGGCATCTAACTCAATTTCATAAATTTTATTTCGCCTATTGCTAATTTATTCGCTATGCGAATAATCTTTAAAAGCATTGTATTATTTAAAATTGAATTAACACAATAAAAAAGTTTACGAATAAACATAATAAAGTTGGATTTTACGTTAAGTTGATTTTGCTTCGATGCGTTCATGAATTCTGAATTCAGATCAGATGTGACGGAATTTTAATATGAATGTAACAAGGCGATGCTTTGAATGAAATTGACGGTGGTGTAACAATTCCATTGAAAAAAACTTGAATCATCAAATCAAACACTACCTTAATTTGCAATTAATACCAAACTTAAAGAGTTTATCTAGTCTTCGATGAGCTGCTTGTGTTTTATCGTTGCGTTTTCACTTTTGACCATTTATGCAGGTGATACAGAGTAAATCCCACGTCAATATCAAATGATCACTGTTAATCATCTTTAGATATATTAAATATATGACATTTCTACTTGTCAGGTACAATATAAGCTTTCAAAATGTAAAACGTCTCATTGTAGACTTCATAAATACGACAACCAATTAGAGGCAAAGCATATGTTAGATAAAGGAAACTATATGGTTTAAATTACAATGATATGAGTTTACTTCCTCGGAAAATAGCCAAGATATCTTTAATTATTTTATGTGATCATTAAGATGTCTCTTCTGAATGATATTAAAGAGGTTAAAATAAAAGGTCATAGGTTAAACTAAGCGATTTTGGCACTATCAAAGTTACCATACAAAGTTCTCGGTAAATTTTTTAATACCACTTGTTTCTTAATGAAATTCGGAGTAATTTATGAAAAGAAAACAAGTAAAAACGTTCGATTTGAATTTAAAACAAAGCATTACTTCCTCGGTGTTCATTTCCTTCTTACTAGATTAAAACAAATAATTTGATTTTTAAAAGATAAAATAATTCTATAATTCTCTATAAACCCGGATTTAATTTTTTTTACTACCAACAGCTTCAATTACTTTCCATGCCATTTGGTTCTGTGACGGCAAAGAAATGATTTTTATCCATTTATTCTGCAAGGCAGGCCTAAGAAGTGGTCGTTTTTTATTAGTGTTACAATTTTTTTTACGAAAAAACCAAACACGCAAATGACATACTTTTGGGATAGCATGAAATCAAATGTGAGAACACACATACTTTTTAAATTTTCTTGCTTTCACAAATAGGCATAAAATAATTTTCGCCATAAAGAGACGGAAAAGAGAGAAAGCTCACAAAGTGTGTGAACCTTTTCCGACTGGATGAACTCGGTTACCACAAGGGAGGAAAGAGAAGTTGAAGTCTGTGATAGAATATTTTATTTGAGAATAGAAGGAGAAGAAAGCAGCTACTCTACTATCAGCGAGCTAAATTGCGGATCTATAGAGGTATAGAGCTTGAATCAGCAGAGTTGGATGATTTTACAATTCACAAAAGTTTTCTAGAACCGGGAGGGGGGGGGGAATGTCAATTATACAAAGCTATGCGAATAAGACAGTAGACAGGATAAAAGTCGATAAACAAATGGCGATAATAGTTAAATGAAAATCCTCATTACGAAATAGCACACCTAAATTTTGAAGTCTTCAATTGAGCACCAAAGGGAGTGATATTAATAAGAAGAGAACTTACGAACTTATGCTCCTACTATGCTTTATGACATAGGGTTTGATTACCCGGCTTCTCAATCACCTCTTTTGACTAGTTAACTCCCTACAAAATCACGATTTATTTGAGTGGGCTTTAGGTTAAATCATATCTCGCCCCTGCTGAATTTTACAATAAATCGAAAGAAATACGTAAAATCACAAACGTTTATGGCAAATTTAACAAAATGACAAGTTTGGTCCCACTTTCTTTGGATATATATTCGTTTATTTAGATGTTGAAGAATTAAAGATGAATAGGCGTGACCTACTGATGGGTCTATCAATGAAGCGCCGGAGATTTGAAGGTTTAAGTGGAAGAAATTGGCACAGTTCCTGTGGAAAGAGGGCGTCCACATTGACAGATCGTACTGGGGGCACTGAACAGCTCAGGGGAATCGGAGGTGAATTTTTGGCTCCTGGGAGTCCTTGATAATTTTTGACCAATTTCACTATTTGACAGATCTCCATTTGGAATTGATATTCAACATGTTGCTATAACAAAAACAAGAAATTTAAAAGCTCCTATTTTAAGCCTTACATGATAACTATTTCAACTTATTTAGGCCAACTTATGTTTAACTTTTGCAATAGTGTACAACTCGAATCTAAAGTTCGATCTACATAATTGAGACTTTTTCCATAAGTTTATTCTGCAAACCGATTTTAGTTGAATCTCATTTTGATAGCAGATCGGCTGTTGGAAGTGAAAATGCACTCTGATTTAATTTAAAGATGAAGTGTTCGAGATGTGCTTTCGAATAATCACAACTGAAATGCTATAATCTTCTATGTGTTGTGAGTAATAAATGTATTAAATGTTCGGCTTAAAAGTTAAGAGCTAGCAACTTTAAGAAACCTTTAAAGTGAGCCAAATTTAAATTTAAAGACAATCTTATTTTTTTGAATAGAAGTTTTCTTACTTTTGGGTTGGCAACTAAGTCATTGTCGTTTTGTTGACAGATTCACTCTATACTTTCTTTTGTTTTGTTAACGTGGCCAGAGCATATAACCTATATTTTTTTCTTACTGTATGGGCTTCTAGGTTAATTAGTAAAAATTTTTTTGTTTAGTTCTTTAGTTTTGTTTTTATCCCAATTTAAAAATGAAAGAACAGGACGTGCACTTCCGACACATTTTATTGTATCACTTCCGAAAAGGCAAGAACGCATCGCAAGCACAAAAGAAGTTATGTGCCGTATATGGAGATGAAGCCTTAAAAGAAAGGCAGTGTCGAAATTGGTTTGAAAGATTTCGTTCCGGTGATTTTTCACTGAAAAATTCACAACGATCTGGCCGCCCAGTCGAAGTGGATGAAACCCATATCAAGGCCTTTATCGATTCAAATCGTCACAGCACAACACGAGATATTGCAGAGAAGCTCAATGTGTCGCATACATGCATTGAAAAAAAATTTGAAACCCTTGGTTATGTCAAGAAACTTGATTTATGGATCCCTCACCAGTTCAAGGAAATTCATTTGACGCAACGGATTAGCATCTGTGATTCGTTACTGAAACGCAATGAGAATGATCCATTTCTGAAGAACCTAGTTACTGGCGACGAAAAGTGG
The DNA here is from genome assembly GCA_900617975.1 of Rodentolepis nana. Lineage (NCBI taxonomy): Eukaryota > Metazoa > Platyhelminthes > Cestoda > Cyclophyllidea > Hymenolepididae > Rodentolepis > Rodentolepis nana. The sequence continues at coordinate 12,135 of UZAE01012058.1, forward strand.
ATAGTTTATAACAATGTTACTGGCAAGAGATCATGGGTGAAGCAAGATCAACCAGCCCAAACAGTATGAAAAGCAGAGATTCACCAAAAAAAGATTATGCTGTCAGTCTGGTGGGATCACAGAGGAATTTTGTATTTTGAACTCATGCCGCAGAACCAAACGATAAATTCAAATGTGTATGTTGAAGAACTCGAAAAAGCGAAGGATGCAATTGAAGATAAGCGGCCGGCATTATCAAATCGGAAGGGTGTTGTTTTCCACACATCTTTGGTAACGCAAGGCCCCACACATCTTTGGTTACTCGGCAAAAATGATTGGAACTGGGTTGGGATGTTTTGTCACATCCACCATATAGCCCTGACCTTGCGCCTTCGCATCACCATTTGTTTCGTTCCATGCAAAACTCTTTAAATGGTAAAATTTTTAACAACGCGGATGATGTCGGATCACACCTAATTCAGTTTTTTAATAGCAAAGACCAGACATTTTACTAACGGGAAATTTTTACTCTGCCAGAACGATGGAAAAAGGTCATCGACAAGAACGGTCAATATCTAATTGAATAAAGTTATTTTTTAAACAAAAATTCCGAATTTGCCTTCTTATTTGAAATCGACAATGACTTAGTTGCCAACCTAATACATCAGTACACGGCTTTTCAGAATTCTAGTGAAGTCGCTCTTTCGGTTTATGCTTCTATTCAACTAACCCCACTGTTTATTTTATATTCCATCCGTTATGAAAATAGTCCATGATTTTTACTCCCAAGGTCTAACATTCCAATGAATTTAAAGTTTTATTGAAAAAATGAATACGTTCCAAGTGTCATTGGAAACATGCTAATTGATATTGAGATTATAGTAGTTAAAGCCTTTTTCTGTCATTTAATTTCCTTACGCCAATATATGCATATCAGAATGGGAATTGAAAATAATATCCCTAAGATTTGATTAAAAGAATGAAGGACTTTATGTACTTTAATAAGTATGAGAGAGATTTAACTATCATATCCGAAAGCAAAGGCAATTTCATCATATCATTGACACGCCATTTACTGGACAGTCAAATTCAATTTGATATTTCCTGCTCAGCCTTGGATTAACCAATTGGAATTTCGAAACTCACTATGAAATGCTTAGGCGAAGTTCTAAACTCATTTTTAACATCTAAGCTTTTAAATTAAAATTCTGAAGCAACTCAATATAGAACAGTTAATATAAAATAATATGTTTTTTGCATTCGAATATGTGTGCCATTTCACTATTACAACATATGTCTCTCTTACTAACGCTGATATTAGTTCTGGATGTATTAATACTAGGGAGGTGGGGTTAATCCACTCCTTTAGATTAATGTTACTAGAGAAATGAGAATAAATTAGGAATTAATTACATTTTCCATGTCTTGAACTTTAGGAGCAAATACAAAATTTGACAAATGGACTGATATAAAGTTCATTAACTTTGATTGCATAAAATCGAAACCACCTTTTTAATATAGCAAAATGCATGATACATACTGTTAGCAAAAACTATTGTCAAAATCATTAATTATCTAGTATTTTAATTCAAGTTCCATTTTTAAAAATAAACATTCATAAGTCGTTAATTATCCACGAATTACTAACTTAAATGGCCCTACTTTTAACGATTTATTACGTGACTCCAGTTCATTAATTGAACCATGATTTTCTCTACTTATTTGCGAGATTTCATTGAATATTGTCAAGAATTTAAATGATTGACCACACTCAATGTGTTTTTTAAAAAATGTAAAATGCGATGCAAAATGACTTTGCATATTTCACGATTTTGAGTCTCATTCTACGAGATTTTACTAATGAATATAAAAGGGATTATTATATACTTCAATGCCCATTTAGTACTTAATTAAATATATTTGCAAATAATCTGAATAAGGTGAAACCGAACACTATCACTTAAAGACGGGGATGGATAAAAATTGTGATTAGGGCCTCATATTCTCATATTTTAAATTTCATTTATATTTACATTGTTCAATTTCATTGCATTGTCTCCTCTAATGGTTGAGTAAAAAAATTTATTAGTTATTTGGCAATTAAAGTTACTGCTTATGACAACCTCAAATTCCTAACTACAGAGAGGAGGAATATTTTTTCTTTGCATTTATCTCAAATCAGGTGATAAAGAAATGTTTGCAACTTTCACTGATTCACCTTTGACTTTAGACCAAGAAATGTCTAACTTCTCTTCAATTTACATGCACCTTCTTTCCTTCCACAAGTTTTATTTCCAGGTCGACATCACTGATGTGACTGCGAGGTTAACCAGGGACGGCCTATCAGTCAGGCGGAATAAACAGCCTAATTTAGAGTAACCTTGACGTTTGACGTTTGGCGCATACCCAAGTGGCAGGTTAATTAATCTCCCCATTTTAAATATTTTAAAATCAGAAAAAACTGAGATGGAAGAAGAGGAAAGTTTCGTTGTCGTTAAAATTTCATGCTTTCTATCCTCTGTATAAATTAATATGCATAAAATGGAAAGTAGGCTTGTTAACAACTGAATGAGCAAAATGCATTAAAATTTGCCATTAAGGTAGCTTTAACTTTGAAATCAATAGCCATACCTTAATTTAAGTGATGAAAATTTTCGTCCTAGTAATACGTTAACAACTCTTATTTACCATCAAAAGTGTAAGACAACCTCTTCTTCGTTTATTATAATGCACCCTACTTCAGAAAACAAAAGTTACGTATATTTAGCAATGCAGCCTATAAGAATCAACCTTTCTTTCCTAATGTTAATTCAAATTTGGCGATCAAAATACATTTTAAATCTTGCTCCACAAACTGCAAACTTTGAGTCTATATTAAACTTGAGGTGTTCATGGTTTGTGTTCCAATAGAAAGTAACCATTTTACTGCCTTCTAAAAAAATAGCATAGATAGAAGAATTGCAAGTAATAATTTAATTTTCGAAGTTGGTTATTATCGTAATCAATTTTCCATATTGCATTTTTTAAATTGGAAATTAGGTGACAAAGATCGAGCAGCTCTCCTCCCTTCGTCAATAATGGCTTCGCATAAATTTGCCCTGAAATTCAATTTTGTTCTTTGTTTCATTTCCCGTGAAAAGAATGCCCCAGAGGAGAGCGTATTTTTGTTGGTCAAGTTCGACCTACTTTCATTCCTTCAAGCTAGAATGAGTCTCGCGTGTTGATCTGATGATAAACACTGTCCACCTCTATGTTATGTACCACCGAAGTCACGAAAGAACAAATTGTTATATTCTGGTAGACGAACCATAGTTACGATTAGATCTCTCGGGTTAGTCACCAACTTAAACCAACTTATCAACAATTTCTAACTGCTACACGAAATCTGAGCTACGCGAAAGGTGCGATTTATTAAAAAGACTTATTTTTAGGAATCAAATAACCTAACTCTCTAAAGCAATAGCAAAACACAAACTTTAAATCCGTTGAATGTCACTAAAACGATCTGTTAACTGGAATTCCATTAAATCCTACAAATTTAGCTTTCTTAAGCGTGGAATGGAATCAGATAAATTTGTATCTATGAAGATAAATTTGCAGTAAAATGGAGCTAACACGCATTCATATTTAATATCCTACCGACAGTCTTGTACAAAGGCACCATAGCTCAATATCTGCGTTTAATCAAATCAATTATTAACAAGTTCAGGGTAGTTTATTAGTTCTCAAAAATTATGACAAACTAATACCGCTTTATTGAGACATCTTGAGCCTTACTTACAAATACAAATAATTTCTACCGATATTCGAAGAAGTGGAATGTATTCGTTAAAATTATAGACATTTGCACTCACTGATTTCATTGTAATTTCAATAAAACGATATACTTAAATCACTCAACAATGTTAGTCATTGAATTACCTCGATCCAGATTACCTAGTTGCCAGTTTACCCTGGTACACTAGCCGTGTAAACAAAGTCTTATCTTTGCATTAATCCAGTAGCTCATAGCTAAGCTGTTATGGAAAATGAATTCAGCCATTTCCGGCTATGTCATTGTCAACTTGCAAATGGAAAAAAATTCATTCAACATCTGGATAAACTAGTGTAATAGAAATCTAACACTTTATTCACCTAATTGTGACGCAATTCGCGGTGGTGTATTTTTTAAAAAATTTCGAATTCTCAAGAATTTGCTCCTAGCAGATAATATAAAAAGTAATATCTTCTGCAAACTAAAAGTTAATTTTCATGCCCATGGATATGTTGATGAGTTATCTGATAAACAGAAAGTTATAACTAAGTCAGAAAGCTAAAAAATTACGAAGAATGCGGATTAGTATTTATTGCGTGGAACACCCCAATATTTGGGGTGTGCGGTCGTACACGTAGAGCTCTGCTCAGATATTTAGCTATTAATGTTCACAAAAATTATGCTCGATTTATTTGATAACTATTTGCACTCTGCCGAGGTCGTATTTTGCAGTGAACGACTTCTGTGCAACACGTCTCCTTCCTCCCTAGCTTAGCTGTAGCTCAGCTAATTCACGGAGTCTAGTCAGATATACTGGAAATACTGCCATAGAGATTTCTAAGTCGGTCAAGGCTTTACAATTATAGCAGTCTGCTACAATAAGCAACTTTAATTAAATTACCGCAACGAATTAATTAAACAAAGTGGAAAAAATTCTGTACTTTCCATAATATTATTATGTTAAACAATAGTAAGAGAAATCATACCAGATCGTGTTTAAACCGCTCTACAAACCGATACATCCGTTTTCTCAGCCGATTTTCATTTAGTCTAGTTAGAGTAAGTAGCGCTCTGTTTAGATTCTCAACGTGATTATGAATGAGAATTTCCGATCGTTTGTAGTAGTCAGTTTCACTGGTTTGTTCCATCTTTGAACTTCCATCTTTAAGAGAATTAACATTCTTTGGGGTTTGCAGAAACCAATGATTCACGGAAATAGCAAAGAGAGCTAGGAAGATTACGGTGGCGCAAATGAAGAAAATGATGATGAATCGATTTGTTCTTGCAAAAGACATGTGAAGATAAGATGCACTGGAACCTCCCACTTCTTGCACCGATTTGATTGGACGGATGTAGTCTGGTGTACTTGGTTGGTATCGTTGAGGTCCCTCGAATGTGTTATCCTTTTTTAAAATAAATATGAAATTTAATACACCTTTATAAAACATCAAGATGAATTCATCAATTAATTTGGATGCTAATTTTATAATTCAGTTGTTAAGTAAACAAGATACCCTGACCAACAAAAGGACTAGCTTTAAACCCACTTTTTTGCAAATCATAATTAAATGATAATGTTAATATATCAATTCGCTGGTGATTTACTTCAAATTCAACAAATTTTTGTCACAACTATTGATAAATGCGGGAAATATACGGAGGACCTGATGAAGTTTGCCATTCCATAAAATATGATAAAAAATTAGCAGTGCAGCGCATTCAGCTTCCTGTTTACGGTTTTGGAGAAATCTCAGTTCGTAGGCTATCAGGCAAGAAGAAATTAGCTCGTATAACCTTAGAATACCTCTTCAAATTTACTCATTTAAATCACACATAGTATTTTGGTACGAGACTTTAAAGTTTGTTAAGCTAAAACCCGATATGATGAGAATATCCCAAAATGATGATTTATTACAACTTGTTTTACTGTATCACCAACAATAATCCAGCAACATTATGTATTTATGTAGATATGGAAGAGGCTCTAATGTCAAACGGGTGCAAAATCTTTGCAATGTAATCATTTTGCTACAAGTTGTGGTAATTTTTAGAGCTTCTATTAATGTAGTGTACCCAATACCATCCCAGGCATAGATAGATATATGAATTTGTGTTTTATGTAGTTAACCTCAGCTTCGGGTAAAAGTATCTACATGTGAATTGTAAAATGTAGAGAAATATACAGAATTTTATTAAGTATTGTAATTGAAACAGAGATAAGTAGAGGAATCTCGAGAATTTGAGGGAACCTATAAGATTTGCAGCTTTATATACTCATAATGACACTGACACAAAGGCACACTTAGCCATACAATGTGCACCTAATTAGCACTTACAAAAAATACCGTGTAAACAAAAGCATACCTAGTTCAGTTACTTTGCTGAGATAGTCAAGGTCATAATTAAATTTATGGAAAAAATAAGGACTTGTTCCAAGCCGGAGATTTTCATTAGCGGAATTCAAATTTGAAAAGGAAACGCCCATGCCAATACAATACTGGGATAAGAGATTCGTGACTAAAAATGGCATTTGCATTGTCCTGTTATCAACTCAAGACCTCTTTGGGTTGTTACTTAATATGCCAATTCTTTCACCTTGAACTTCCTGTTATTTCCTTTCAAGGACCTGGGAACCAATTGCAGTGAATGCGCACATAGTCTAAGCTCTAAAGACCACTTTTTTCTTTTACTTTAAGAAATAATAAAAATATCGGATCATGGCTATATTTTAAAATATACTCTACAGATCCAGATCTGAAAGGACTAATTAGACTTATCACCGTTTCCTTAAGGTGGCAATGCCTAATGTGAAATTAAGTTAATCAGATAACAAGTTCTATATACTGCCCCCACAGATTTCCCATTGAATCTGGTAATCAATTTTGGAATTTGAGCATGATGTTGTGATATATGCTTCTTGTGCACATAAAGCCTATTAAGTCACCGAATCATTGTCCGATTCTTCTTGAAATCTAATTAGAATTCTGCTGGATTACAGTTGTCAGTATTTAGAAATTTACCTATGATTTAAATTTGTAAAATGGGGACACTAATTTACCATTTCTGGGGTGTGTGATAGACTTACCTCCACGTGGTGCACCCTGGGCAACGTATACTCATACAGCAAAAAAGTTTATAAACTGGCAGTTGACTTCTGACTTCAAACTACCATGACCCCACTCTATGTGATATTCGACAACGTCACTTTGTGTCAGTCAACTCTTTCACATCTGTGAATCACTCTCGCCTTTTTTGTGACTATGAAGTCCCCCTGCCTCTGTGAAGCCCGAGGTCAACTAAATGGCTAAGAAAAACTTTCATAAAGCATACCATTTGACATAAAAAATATATCTGTAAAATTATCCCATTTGAGGTTGTCAATAACGAAATTAGTTATATAATGAATTAATGAGTTCTGAAAAGGGTAATCTCTAGATAATTGGACTTGAAAATCGTGTCACGAACTGCTGAACCATTTCCTTTGCGCAGAACCCTAATCCTATCCTGGTTGACACATATTTAAAATGGCCCAGGGTTATATCCACGAAATGCGTTACAACTATTACCAGCATTACTAACCACCGCAACGTTGTCGCCAATCAGAGTGTGGCAAACGTTTGTGTCCAAAAACGTTACCCAGTTCTCTTCAGCTAGATTTGGAGACGTTTGTCGTGCCTAAATATCCCTAATTAACATGCCCCTTCAAATCCCAATGGTCAAGATATGCAGTAAGTTCACAATGGGGGGAATTAAATCGTTATATCATCGGATGAGGAAAGAGTGGAGGCAGTTTTACCTTCTTAACGGCAAATGGAAACCATATGCGTTCATATGGATGTAGCTGAACTCTTGAAAATCCGGTTGCCAAACCCAATCTCCGGAAGCCTCGAAAGACCCCGAAAAGAGCTCAAGAAGGAGTCAGCACTCAAAAGAAGGGAAGGGAAGTATTGAATACGGAACGATGTCCTTGTCGAAAAGGGTTAAATTAACAAATTATTGCCAATAATTTAAAAAACCAAGTATATTTGCTAGAATACACTAAATAACAGGGTCATTGGCAGGCATAATTTTGGATTAAAGTCGGAATTTAAACTATTTACAAATTATTATTGAGTTCTGGGAATGTGGGCATTTTGTGGCTTAACGAGCTTCATATCAAATTTCAGAAATCATTAAAACTTATTTAAGTTGTTTAAAAAATCAAGAATTTAGTACTCTTAGGCTGTGCGTTTAAAACAACCTCTCATGTCTAAATTTATGCCCAAATGAATGCAATACACGACTCAGAGATTTTGCCGATTTTCTAGATATTTCATAATTTAATGAGTTCAGCAATAAAACTGCCATCACACAAACGCAACATTTAGAAGGGTGTGTTTGATAACAATAAAGTGCTTTAGTGGCTGAAACATTTAAAACTAGTCGGATTTCTCTCAGGCAAAGGAGGGTTGAAATTTTAGCCGATTTATAGTCCCAGGCAAAGTCAAGCAATCAAACAAATGAGATCAAGAGGAAGGAAGAGGCAAATGCTGAAAATCGTAGTGTAGTCCGTGGTAATTGAATTACTAGCCAATTGGCTCACCTTGTCTTGTAGGTAGTGCAGTAAATTTTGCGCAAAAATAAAAAAATGAATTGACTTTAACTCGAATAGGTCTCTGATCCCCCCCCCCCCCCCCCCCCCCCCCCCCCCACCCCGCCCTCACAATTCTCCGACATCTTGCTTCTTGCTCTTTATATCAGGATTCGGTTCTATTTCCTCGTGTCAAACAGTAAATACTAAAAATAATTCAATATCCGAAAATCAAAATGGTTGATGCAGAGGAGAATAAACTCGAATACGTCGAATGTTAATGTTATAGCCGAGTTCTCCTGAAACTATGATTACAAAGTTAACCCCTAAATCCGGAACATTAAAGTCGTGTCATTAATAAGGTATGTAAGTACTGACATGTAATTCCGTTTAATCTCTCTCTCTGACATTCAGAACGACAGACTCAGAGTATAATAAAATTGCTCATCAAATAAGATGGGGAGTAACTCTGACAACTACCTTATCATATCTAATTTTCCTGATTATTTGAAAAGCCGATCCGTCATCGTTCAGTTCTGGCGCCTGTCTTTTGTCTCACACGTCCAATGCCTCTTTGTTCCACCTTCTTCCGCACCTGTACTCACAAGTGTGCAATTTTAAATTAATTCTAACTATGTCTTTGTTTTATGCACTTGAAATGCTATAATATCCTGCTGGCTTTGAGACGATCAAAACTAACACAGCAATGTGATTTCCACCCCTACTTTAGTCTGGCTCTTAAAGTGACTTTATTAAATGAAATAGAGCCACTCAAAAAACCCAATTAAAAAACATTAATGCAAAACATGTGTTTAAGAAGGAAAAAAAGAAAAAAATCGAAAATGACTAGTTAAGTCTAAGCTGAAGTTAATAGCCTCAAATTTTCCCGCGCTCAGGAGAAGATCCTTAATTGTCTAAATTAATTATATTCCAATCTGCACTTGCATTAATGAGCCTAAAAGTTAAAGTCCATGCTTTTCGGCCATAGCATATTGATGTCGCATTCAATGGAATGCACGTTTGTTACACCAGGGATCGAAAGAGTGATGCATTTCCAGTACCGAGAGCAGCAAATCGCACTGATTAACGCCTTTTCAATGCGAAAAGTGATGAAAAGTGAGACTCCTGTAAGAGCGATCTTGGGTTGCAATCTTCCTAACCTTGCCAAGTGCCTTTGTGAACTATCTCCATAAAAATAAGGCATACGCAAAACAGAATTGGAACATCGACATATTTACATATTCTATCATGAAAATAACGACTGTATTTGGTTAATATTTTCTCATACATCATTTTTAATCTTGGTATTCATTGATTTAAAATTTAACATTAAATCATATTACTTCTATTTCATTTTTTATCAAAAAGTCATATACTGTTAATCATGCGATTTAAACAGGTCAGTCAATCAAATGGACTCATAAAAATATAAATTAAATCAAAAAGATTGAAAAATAAAAAAAGACAGATGGAACTAATATTTCCTGTGGTTTGAACGAAGAAATAAATTTAGTTGTGCTGTGCCAAAATAAATCAGCTTTAGCGTTTCCTTTGATGAATTCGGCTCAATTTGTATGAAGTGCAAATCTTAGCCTGTAACGACTAGCCAATAGACTCATATTGAGGTAAGATGGATCATTTTTAGGTACGCATGGCGTAAGGAGCCATTTTCGTTATATTACAAAGCATAAAAAGTTTGGAAATACCTAATAACGGAAAGGTGTTTGAATATAAACGTTTGCATTTGTACACTTCAAAACGGAGGCTTAATCCTCTAAGTTTGAATGTATAGGTTAATTTAGATTTTGATGATACTGAAGAGTCAAGTTTTACTCTCAGATTTCAAGAACGAAGTCCAAGAAATTCGATAAATGCTTTATTTAGTGTTCTATATCTCCAAATGAGAGGTGTACGATAGACTTACCTCCACGTAATGCACCCTAGGCAACGTATACTCATACGGCAAAAAGGTATATAAACCGGCAGTTAACTTCAAATTGCATGTCATATTCCACCACTTTACATTACTCATCTTACCTTTTTCCCTACCTTTATGTCTGTCTGCCTCTTTTACATCTGTGAATCGCTCTTCTGTTCCCCGCTCCTCGACTTTCTGCTACTTTGATGAACCTTCCCGCTGTGAAGCTCGAAGTCAGCTAAATGGCTAATGATGACTGTCATAAAGCCTGTCATTTGTTATAAATAAATATCTCCAAATCATTTAATGCGCATATTCAAAGGTCCAGCAAAGTTGAAAGTAAATTAAACAAAGAAAATAAGTAAAACATTCCATATGCACGTAATACAGTGATGATTCGAATGCGTTTTGGCAGTGAACAAAGCGCTTCTCAGAACCAATTGTAAAAGGGAAATGAATTGACGTATTTTTAAATTTTTGAAAGCCACCATATCACTTAACAAAGGCTGCGTTTTTCGATTCCTGTACTTTAAAATTCCTCTTCAAAATGGAACGCACTTTTTAATGAGGATTTTTGTTTGGTAAAATTTAAAGCTCTATGAAATATTTATGTAACTCATCTGGGCTGAAATATCAACTTTCACTTAAATAACATAAAATCCCACTTTAGCCAAACACATTAACCACGGAAATCGAAAAGTACAAGGAATTTATTGCTGATTGTCGATTTAATCTTAAAAAATAAAAAAAACAATTAAACGAAAGTGGAATTTAATTTAATTATCTAAAATTACTTCAAAACGTATTATTTTGAACATTTTTGGCCAAATCGCATCATATAATTATTATTTACTGAAATTTATCAAAAATGAATAATGAAACATTGGAAATAAGTTAATTTCCTTTAGAGGGTCAAATGGCTAAGCTTAACCATATTCAAAACACCTTAGATAGCACTGATAGATGCTTAAAATTTAAGAAAATGAAATAAAGTACATGATACAAATTTAATAAGTAAATGAGAATATAGCCAAGTCAACGGAAGCTTTAAACACGCATGAATAGGGAAGGGTAATATAAAAAAGAGAATGCTTCGAAGCAAGAATTCTCATTCTTTCACTCAGGATTAATCAGGCTGATTGACTAAAAACATCAATAGATATAGTTCAATTAGCATTGATCTCAAGATAACCAATTTGACATTGGAGTACACTGCCAGGTTAGTTATCAAATTTTGTACTATTCTGTAAATTTATTTTTGCCTTAAAACAGTGTTTTAAAGTTAATACAGTTATATCTGTTGATATCGAACGCCAAGTTTTAGAAGTCATTAACGCCAGTACCCCCCTAGATCAGTTGCATTATTATTGATGATTTTCCTCTTGAGAAGGGTTTCAAAACAAAGCAATAAGTAAACTGATGATTTTATTAAAAGTTTGATACTAAAAGCTGCAGCAGCAACAGAATAGATTTAGTAGCTCTCTTAGTGCAAACCAATTATAACTAATTTGGCTAACCCCGATTCCCAAGATACCACCTCGCGACAACAGACCTAATAACAATGCCCAAGGGCATGCTTCGGGCACTTCTATTTGAAATCTCCTTTTATTTTTCGCGCCAAAAAATGCAATTTGAATTCCTTCAATGCCTACTTCAATTAGATCGGATTAGGAGTTTTAGTGGACTTAGAGATTACACAGGAGAAGTTAATGTCCACATTCTCTACGCTTATTTCCACACTGGCCGTCTGCTACGAATCCTCGAACCGGCATATTTTTCCTGGTTAGAAAATTGAGAATACAGCTTTAATTTCCTAGTACTTCCTAGGATGAACCTTTCGATGAATTTAGTGAAATATTTATCAGGAATTGTGTTAGTCAAGTGAAATGAACTATGAAGCGAAATTTTCGTAAGCTTACTTTATCTCTACGATTCAGGTTAGCATATTCATTCGAAGATAATTATTTCCCAATTCTAAGTTTGCCGTTGGATAAAAGAAATATCTCGAACTTAAGCCAGTCTGAAAGAATTAGATATTAATTAGCGAACTAAGCAGAAATTCGAAGATGTTTTTTCCCAATACTATTATTCTAAATATACTTCTGAATCGTTATTTTTTCCAAATTTTTGATATAAATATTGCATAAGGATAAGTATGTTAGTCTTATCTTCTTGTCATTGACAGCTAAGTTGCATGAGACTGTCAGTGTTAAGGAAATGCACTGTCAACTGTGTCAAGAGAAAGACACACTGATAAGCATTCAAATTGTCTTGACAACATGGAGATTTAAATTAACATAAGAACTATAGTATATTCAATTATTTTAGGCGGTTGAGTTTAAAACTCAGAATTATTATTTCACTATGAACAGAAAAACTAAAAAATATGTAAAATTAGCTTTAAACATTTTTAATTATTTTATCGCAATTTCGATAAAATTTAAAGGTTTTACTTGTGAATATCCATCTTAAAAGATCAGGATTTAACTAGAAAGAATTACGATTTATTTGATTAGCGGAAACACGCATATCATGTCAGAAAATTTAAAACTAGATCGGTTTCTTGGATCAATAATGCAAGTTCAAGCAAACATGTAATTTTGATTTTTTTGGGAAAGAAATTAAAATAACTCTATCCATTAAATTGGCTCCCAATAACTGAACAAATTGACGAAAGCTTGACTTAAGGCAGATACTTCATCTCTATGAATGATCATTTCATTTTTTTAATTTTTAACTGCATCAAAATATAAGCTTTTCAGTGAACCGCCAAGTTCCATTGTTTCCGGTATTCAGTACACTGTTTTATGTTACCGCGAATGAAAAGTTAAAATGCCGCATCCCATTCATGACATATGGCTTATCAATTATGATATCTTCTTTTCACCAAAACAAGTAAACATTTATTTGCAGATAACATTCTAATATAAACTCGGAATGGAGACTTTGCGTTGGAAAATCATTAAAAAGTGGATTGAATAACGAGTTTTCTAATACACGAATGCTTTTAATAGTTGATGATAATCATTAATGCTTTTAAATGGCGCGTTTTTAAAGTGAGTGATTTTGGCATAGCAGACGCCATGCGCGTTCGACAAATCGAGGCGGATATGAGATCGGTGCCCATTGGTGCGCATCCGGAGTTGTACTTGGCCAACCTTACTGGCTAACAAGAGAGTGTGGTGGTACGCTAATTTCATTTAAGAGTGGGTTCATGGCACATTTTAGTGACTAGCCTCCTTCTAATGTTGATTGGCAACGCCGCACTCGTAGCTACATTTCTCAGAAAGTCGAGGGGCAATGATGATTTATCAATATATTAAATAATCCTATTAGTTGATACTTGAATTTTTACATTTTAATATTGAAGTACACTTTCATACATTATCTGATGAATTAAATAAGCATATTTATGTGCGTTTCAGTGATTTAATATTTAATGCTGGTCTTGCTAGGTACGAAGAAATAGGAATTAGGATTTTCCGATCTAATTAAACAAAAAGTATTGATTGGGTGGAACGAAATAAAGATCGGGAAATATTTTGTTTGATGGGAAAAGTAAGACAAAGAGTAGGTTGATAGGAAGTGAATGGACTGCTCTCAATGGGGTTTTAGGTGGCAAATCAATAAATTGATTGAGAGAAATTGCGTTGAAAACGTTCCTTCCTCAGCTTTAATTAGTCCAATATCACAACTTAGATAGATGAAGGGAGAAAATGTTGAACTGATTGTTGCTGTTAGGGCTTTAGATAGAATGAAGCTCAAAATGTGGATATTTGACAACAGGATTCGCAAATCAGGCGTTAAGTCAATCCACACCAAGAAACTGACCACTAAAAGTCATATTACACAGTGTAGGCTAATGTTTGGAAAGCTAAGAATCGATTTCAATAAATCGATGTACAAATTTATATTGTCATAACTAGGAGAACGTACAATAGACAAATACAGAGCGGGAAAGATTGCCGAGAAGGGACATATTCTGGAGAATAACAATTATAATCAAGTGCATTTCGATAACAAAGTTGTCAAATCATTAAGAAATGGTTTAGATTCAACTTACGATATCGGGTTTAGAAGTTGACGAATGACCACATTGATAATGGGTCTGTTCATGGAACGAGCTGTACTGCGATCCATCCAGCTTGACATCACCATTCAAGTGCTTCTGTGCGGGCAAGGCTGCCAGAACGCTAAGGTACGAAGCTGCATCCACAACTAAACGCTTATCAGTTAAAATCTCCCTCAAAACTAGATAGGTATTGTAGAATCGCGTTGCAATCAGATAGCAGTCAATAAGAAAGAGCGTTAGACGAATTTGGCCTAAACTTAGAGGCGATAAATGGAGATCGAATAATTTTCCTGCTGATTTTCTGTCCACAGAAGGTTTAGAATTTGGATAAGCACTTTGCGGAGATTTTAAATCCAACTGATTTTGGCGACTGACTATTTCTAGGTCGTCCACATTGGTGAATGAACGAAGAACACGAGGTTTGAAAACATCTTGGTTGACATTGTATCCCTGGTCAGAGTTGCTTTGTGTAGAAGTCTCAAGTTCTTTATAAACGCTGATTAGGAACATGGGCTGAATGGTTTTAGAAGGATCTCTCGAGAGAACTAAATCCTCTAGCCTACAAAAGAAATACATCAAAAGTATGTATGAACCTCTCTTTCAATACCATTATGCAAACTTTATAAAAGACCTATCTTTAAAATTAACCGCCCATGGCATGGGAAGTTTGAATGATTCAAAAGTTAATTTCATAGGCAAAACCGACTCAGTAAACAGATTCTCATCTATAAATTCCCGTTTTGTCCAAAAGGTGTGTCAGTAATGTACTCTCTATTCCACGGCTGGATGTACGAGCGCGTTTCTGCATCGTCTTTGCATGAAACACTCAATTATACCTTTTCAAACGCGCTAAAACTAAGACAAACAGGCAACCAAAAGGATAATTTCTCGTATTAGGAGTAATAGTAAGAGATGGAGCATTTTACAAACGGATATGGGAATTCAGTTTGTGCCCAGACATGGTGAAGGAAAGAAAGACTCGACAACTATTTTTTTCCTCTTAGCAGACAAATTGCCCAAAAACTTATTTATAAACAATAAAGTTCATTTTCTTTTTGCCTAAAAGACAAAAAGTTCCAGCCCCAAATCAGACGCCGAACACGTGAGACATTGCATGCTACTTTTCTTTCACCAGGGCTTAAACACCTGCAAGCGCTTAAAATCCTGTAGTGTTAATTTTGGTTTGAAAAATTTAAATCAGACAATAGGAATTCAGACGATACCATCTATACACCGTGATGATGGCTTATCCGATTTTTTTGGTTGAATAAGCTCCTCTATTAGATATTAAAAGATTATTACGGGAACTCAGGGGTATGCGATAGACTTACTTCCACGTGGTGCGCCTTGGACAAAAAGTCTAGTAACTGGCAGTTGACTTCTGACTTCAAACTACCATGAACCCACTGTATGCCATATTTGACCCCTTCCACAGTACTCACCTCATCTTTCATCTACCTTTGTGTCTGTCTCTTTTACATCTTTGAAACACTCTTCTGTTTCACTCCCCCTCTCAATTTTTTTTCAATCTGATGTTCCTTCCCCTCTGTGAAGCCTGAAGTCAACTAAAGGGCTAATGATAGCTATCGAAATGCCTGCCATTTTTAATATAAATTACAGAAACTCAGTCTACAGAAAGAAAGTAAAAGAAAATATTCCACTCCACTTGTTCCTTTAGTTCAATGGAATAACCATCCAGGTTTATAATGAGTGTTACATATTTCATCGACTGAGGTGCTAATTTTGCGAAACAGATAGATAAAATCCAATAATAAATCACTAATCAAATTCTTAAACTAATTTAACTTACACTGTAACCATCCCTTTAGTTGAAAACCTCATATTTACCCATTAATATTTCATATGCAATATTGATATAGCCTGAAAGGCTTCTGGTTAGCAGTGACTAATTCGGAAACTGGAGGAGATGTTAGGTTATGGCTCTAACTGCCCCTCTTAAGTGTCTAGAAGATAGAAAGCTGAAATAGCAGAAGACATGCTAATTTGAAGATTAAAGTTCACTAAGACTGAACCACATAACGAGAGCAAATCGATAAAAGAATTATTTATGCCAAAACAGAGGGAGAAGAAGTTTTGGAATTGAATAAAATAACATCTCATCGAAGGTGGGAAATAAAGTCGCAAAATAAGAACTTATATAATGCTCTAGTAACTTTTATACCTGAACCCTAAAACACTTGTTAAGTCAGAAAAAAGAATAATTGCCAAAATGTAGGCTAGCTTATTTTTTCTTACGACAGACAGTACTGCCAACTCCCCCTTGTAAGATCTGATAAGAACAATGCTTATGTGATCAATACGCATCATGTTCCAGTGTATTGTTATGCAATGTCAGTAACAATAGCAAGAGTTCTTGTGAGCTCCAGGAATGAAATATTGCATTTCTGTTATAATATACTCATACATTTACCCCCCCCCCCCCCCCCCCCCTACCCCCATTTGCTTTGTTACTATGAAGCGTAATGAACAAAAAGTCAGCATTTGTTTTGAGAGGGCTTAGGTGACGACAGCGGTTAGAATTAACAGACTTGCTCAAACCATCTGAGTATAGCTAAAGAAAGACAAGTACTCCGAAGAGAGAGAGAGAGAAAGCTTTCACTTTCACATTCTCTATGAAGGAATGCAATTCTTTCGTTTTTTGAGTGCCCTGGAAGTTTTATTACAAACAGATGACTTAATTTAATATAAACAAATTGACTCCTATATATACCAATTACTTAGCTGGAGCAATGATTAGCAATATTCGAATGAACTCATCTATTAAAACATAAGTGAAATAAAACCAGCTTTCGAAAGCGTAAATGATGTGGTCTAGACGTTTATGTTGATATTCATGCCCCAGCTTATCTCCATCCCATCTAGGTGAAGGTAGCTAGTAAATTGACTGAATGTTATTCATTGTTTATCTTCATAAGCTCCCATTTTTAAATAGTTGTAAATGTCAAATAGGGCAGCACACAACATATTTTAACTTCTACAATTACCTCGACAAACTTTCAAGTGTTCTAGCCATAAGCTTATTATGTAGTTTGTTACTTACTCAATCCATATGTATTTCATCCACTTAAAATGTCTATTCAAATTTACTGAAGTTGCTTTCAAGTGAGCTGTGACATCGTAGAATGGGTTGAAATGGATTCACCAGGTTACTTACAATGTCGCATATTACCATTTATTCTAATTACTTACGCAAGATTTCTACTTTGCGGATTGTTAATTTTATTTATGAAAGGGAATTGTAAGGATGGTTTCGATAGTCTAAGTTTGAATGGTCAATCAACGTTTCTCTTACTGATGCAATGCTGACATCATCATCATAATCTCTTGGAATATCATTCATGAGAGAGAGGACTAATTCATCTTAAAGGAATTTAGGAGAGCAACAATAAACAACGAGATGATTATCGATAAGTTAAGCTGTCCAAAGAGCATGGAAAATTCTCAAATTCCAAAGGCAAAGTTCCTTCCTTTATCTCCTTATCTGTAGCCTCAAATATAGGCGTCGGCATTCCAAATTTGTAAAAAAAGATTATAAGTTACATCATCGACATATAGAAAATCTAACTTTTTTAATGAAATAGATCGATAAACGGATTTTAATAATCAAAGGGATGCTTATATAAGAACTCACCTCAGTCCACTCAAAACCTTTAAGCCAAGTGGGAGATGGCTTGAGAAATGACTATTTTCCACCTTCTATGAGTCGGCATTTTAGGTGTCAGCATTCTATAAGTTCATTTAGGTAATATTTTCTCGAATGGATTCAAACGAATGCTGAACGTATTCAATTAGAGCAAAAACTTCCGAATTTTTTTATATTATTATAAGCCTGGCTTCGCAGATATACATATATATGCGCAGTTGGATTAATCTAATAAATTCGGCCAAATGGCGGTAACTACGCATGGGTTGACTCAAATTTTAATCTAACCGAGAAGATCGTACAATTTCAGAAAAATCTCTTTCTTTGACAAAAAAGAGCATACATTAAAGAGCAAAATTTAGTCCTAGAAAGAAGCCAAGACTATCATATATATGACTTTCATTTGAAAAAGTTGTTTATGGTACTAAGTTAGATATTTTCAGAAAATTCAAGCCATTTTGGCTAGAAAATCCAACTTTTCAAGAGCTCTAAAAACTAGTTATAAAGACTTCATATTTTTTGGTCTCAGCGTCCCTTGTAGTATAAGTTTAAAGACATTTTGAATAAATAATTAGACCATTTCGTAGTCTTTTGAGCATTCTATTTCAAATTGCCAATTAGGTTTTCAACGAGAGGCTTTTTACAGGACTTTAAACTATTAAATTATTAAAGCGATAGTACTGAATAATTCTACCAAGGCTCATTTGAATTAAAACCGACATCATGAGTCTTACAACCCAAAACATTTAAAGCATTTCCTACAGTTGTCCTTGGGGGTGTTAGAAGAGATAGATGAAGTGAGGAGGGAGGACGATTCCTTCAAATAGTTGATAAATCCCGGAAATAGCAAAACAACAACTCAATCAGCAAACCATGAGACAAATTAGAGTATGTAAAATTCGAGATATTAGAACACACTGTATTGAACTTCATTCATTTTGTTTAAAACGAACACCATTGAGCATGAAAAACTACTTCCAAGTTGATAGAGTTTAATCTAGGCTTGCAAAAGATTCAGTCATGCGATTTCCTGAAATGGTTGCCTTATTTTAATGGGCAACCTCAATTTTGCCATTAAAGAGAAGGTTTTAATAGATACTGATGAAGATGGAATCTTGCAGCTCTTAAATGGCTAATACTAGTTTCTAGTACTAATTAACAATCGACTTTGGCTTCCATTATTCGACAAAGGTGCTGAGAATTTATTTCATTGGCTGTTCTTTTATTTTATAAGCTTAACATATTTTTTTTCAAAAATAACGTAAAGGGAATTGGATAGATTTTGTTGAGTTACTAGTTAAGGCAGAAGTTTGGTTAGGAAAGAAGACATTAATGAAGTGTGAAAGGTGCAGTCAATGCTAACTAGACCTAACAGATAATTCTCAAGAGAGCAAAAGGCAAAGAACCACGGTTAATGGGATATCAAGCACCGACCTTTCCTCAAAATACGCAAAATTGAGCATATAATACCCAAAATCGCTAGAATAAGGTGATTTGTCAGTGCAACTACTAATGCTTGTGCTATTTCTGGCATTCGTCTTCCTTTTGGTCTTTCATATGGTACTTGAACACAGATTATGTATATGTAGTATTCATAGACGCTCGAGAGGAAGATACATTTGAGAATAGCGAGAATTTTAATCGAATCACGCCTTCCATTTCACGAAAATACCTCTTTTCACCTAATGATAGACTTTGTCAATTTCTCAGATGATCATATTCATGTTAGCTTCTTCAATGTCAGCTCTGGTACCTCCAGTTGTTATAATTTGTGAAAACCTCATTGATAACTTTGGTCAGTTTACTTTGAATAAATTGCTGGCTTCACGTGCTCTCGTATTATGTTACTGATTGTTAATAATGAAGGAAATTAATTTTTCCAGAGTTCTGTGTTAACCCCTTAACACTCGAATTACTTTTGAAAACAGTACCCAGTCGCACCCTCACAATAGACTGATGCCGAATACATGATGAGATTTGGTCTTATCAGGCGAAGGCCTTTTAGACGCATCGAACATATTTCATACGGCAATAGCACCTTCTGTTACGAGTCTAGCACCAATGGAGCTTATTTTGAAAGTGAACTGTATTGTTCTCAGAGTATTAAAGGGTTAATCGAGATATTATTGAATAAACTTGCAAGGAGATAGTGAGATATATTACCGTTCCCCTTCATTAAAGAGTAATGTTACTGATAATCTTAAACCTCAACATGTATTTTCTTTTAATATTAGCAATAAATTAATAAATCACTATTCGATGTCTCAGAAAATAGCGCAATTTTGTAACTGTCAGATCTGAATGCTACTTCTTAAGACAATAAGTAGCATTTGCGCACGAAAGCAGCCACAGATAATTTAAAGGTGCACAACCACTTAGGTGACTGAGGTAAGATGTAAGTAAATCGAATTTGAGGTTATGGGTTCGATGCCCATTGGCACAAGGCAAACGGAATTCTGCATGATTCAGCCTGACTCCAGAACATATAAGAGGTTAAGATAAGCAAACTTAATTAAGAGATAATTTGGCTTTCAATAATGTTGTAACCTTTTTTCCTTGCTATTCTTACCAAGGTCTAGAAGAAACGGAGTAATGGACAGTTTAGTGATAGTTTTATTTAATAATTTTTAATTTTATAAAGAGCACTGTGTTTCACCTTACTAACCCCAACGACCAAAACTTTCTATTGCTTAGTTATATAATTTGAAAAGGAAAATATAATTATTCTAAAATAATCTTATATTAAAACTTCCTTTATATTTATATATTTTATTTACCTGCCTATCTTCAATCCAATGGGAAAGATGCTGAAATTTTGACAAAAGTGTCAGCCTTTAATCAATACATTCAAACGATAATGCTGGCGGAATTCAAAGTGGAAATTCTCTTCAATTTTTTTTATTGGCAAACGCTAATGACATCTGAATCTTCACAAGGAGACCCTAAATGACAAGTCTGTTCTCTTTCCTTGTTCTGCTTGCTACCAGAATACAAGAATAGCATGCACCCAGCAAAAGTATGACATTGCTTCCGTATCAAATTAACCAACCAATCGCTAAATTCTTATCAAGTTAGAAATTGCTGTTTGGTGTACTAGAATATTTTATAAGAAGATGGGAATTTGAAGAACTGTTTTACAATATCTTGAAAAGGTTTATTTAACGCACAATTTATAGCCTGAAATGTCTAAAGTAAAAATTGGTCATATAATCGCTTTACTCAAATTTTCACTCTACCAAATGAAAGATGAAAATAAAAGCCAAAATAAAGCACCACAATCGCCATCGTATCGATCAATTGGTTATTAATATACGGCGAATACGTCAACAGATAAATATAAAGGTATTTTTAGATAACACGAATTGACAAAAATGCGAATGCTTTAACCTGCAAATGATTTTCATGCCAGACTCTTCTCTGGCCTGTTGTACTTGTTTAGAAGGATACCAAAATGACCCTTTGGGCGCTCTTTGGCTAGAGAGACGATGTTTCCATGCACATTTTCCCAATTTTGGTACTGCCAACAAAATGACTTTTCAAGCATACGCTCATTTGTTATTTGATATGACGTTTGTTAAAACGCCTTTAAAGTCTGATATCAAGTCGTTTCCCAAGACATTATATTAATTAGCTATAGTATCAGTGACCGTAACACCTCTACGTGACCTTATCGCTTTCCTTAATGAGGGTGGTGCGCATGCCACCTTAAGGTTGTGGTGTGTGTACTTCCATATGTGCGTGTTTAGGAAGTAAACTGATAGTAAGGGGCCACAACCAGCTACTGAATAATCAAAGAGGAGTTTAAATTATTCTTGTTTGAAATCTTCATTATTATCTTAGCACTAAAGTGCAGAGGCCCATCCGAGACCTGTGCCTGAAATGACCAATCGAGCTTTTTCCGAGAAATTAGTAGATAAATGGAAAACTGAGAGCCTGTCTATTTGCAATTTAGGTTTATAGTCTTGTTTTTTTTGTCCCCTTCCTGTCATATGACAATAGCCTAGGAAAATTTAGCACACAATACTCTATCCAATTGCATTGCAGACTTTGAAGAATTAGTGCTAGGCGTATTTTAGAGGGCGTATATACTCAAAGTAATAATTCTCTCTCTCCCCCCCCCCCCCCCCTCCCTGTTTATATCTCCTGGTAAAATCAATCCCACACAACCCCCGGACTACTACCACCGTATGTGTTTATATTCCAACCCACCAGATAATAAAATGCAAATAACTCACTGCGAGGTTATCAGCATTGGAATAAAAATGAAGTTTTCGGCCTCCGCTAGTCCGAACTGGCGTGCAAATTCAATATTTGAGATCTTGAGACGCAATTCATTCAAGTATTCCGGTGTAGGAAGAAATTGGGTCTGTCGAGAGTTGATATCCCATGGAATGTGCGAGTTATTCATCATCCGCTTAACAAACAGAAGCCACTGAGAAGCGTGGATACGGGAAATAAGATCCGAGAATCTTAAAGCATCGCTCATTGTGGCATTATTAAGCTCAACCAGTAAGTGTGAGATGTAATCCTGAACAGAATAGTTTAAATCAGCCATCTGTTGAAAGACTAGACTTTCCATTAGTTTGAACATATTATCTTTGGATTTGTGAGGATTAAGTTCAGCGTCTAGAATTTCTTGAACCGCCCGATCAACTTCTCTGGCAACATCAACAACTTGTCGGATCACTATATCTTGGCATGCGCGGACAAGTTGAGCGGCTTTGTTTGAATGTTGGAGGAGTATCTTTTCCGTATCCACCTCCCTTCGAGCAGCCTCGCGTTGCGCCAAAGGAAGAAGGGCGTCTCTATTTACTCCAGAATTGTTTTCAAAACCTACTGGTGGCCAGAAACTAAATAGAATTGATAACGCAACAGAGAAGGTAAAAATGAATGTATAAAAAACTCGAAAGCTGATATAAGAGACAAGAATTCCTTTCTTTGCGCAGGAGAAACCTTGTTTCCGGAAATCGGGTTGTTTGAATAATGAAGAGATTGATGTAGTATTCAGGGGAAAGTAACCTCTCTCTTGGAGCTCTGGTTTCTCCCCAGAAAGTACAGTAAATTTCAAATTTTCTGAATCTTTGAGATGAAGGGTCTTTATGTGGATCCCATGTATACGATTTCGCTTTTGCCTCTGGATTAGGCAAGTGAGGGTGTGGACAATCATCAGAATAACTGCTATTATGAGAACACCGATAAAGAGAAAGAGGTAGGGAACTATGATGATTCCTTTTTCGGGGAACATTATAGAGAGAAGCATTGATGAGGTAGTGGGTTTTGTAAGATTAACAAATGCGCCATTTTTTAAATCAGACATATCCGCTCCGTCCAACATCATGGTGTCAATATTTCCGCTTGATGCAAACATGAGTAATTGAATATTTTGAGTGCTGAAACAATCTTGAATTGTCACCAACACCTTTTTTAGACCCTGCCTTGATCCAGTGTTTGCTAGACGGGTTGACAGATTTGGAAATCTGAGCTGTATTGAGTACTCATACGGGGTTTGGACAGATATGTCAGTTGATTTTTTGACATGAAGTGGAAATAAGAGTAGATCTTGATGTGCCAAGGGATCGGTCAAAGTCTCATCAAAGGCAACGCGAATGTTCAAGTATAACGGCGCAACTTCCGTTCTACCTAGGTGGAAAATGAAATATACAATTAAAGTATTTTACTAACTGTTATTCTAAGCCATAATATTAAAAAGCTCTAATAGTTATGAACTTTTGACATATTTCACAAATTTATTTTTGGTAATGTTTTTAATGGCATAAATATCCATCAAGATTAAAATAATTTATCACCCAAGTAGGAAAATAATAAATTCGTTTATTAATTGGTCAAATAATAAATATAATTTAATTCAATAATTAAAACAAAGAAATATTAAATGAATTTTTATTAAAAAGGTGAAATAACACTTCATACCGTTAATATTTAATATCCACCGTTGGTTTGAAAATTGGAAGGACGCATTGGCTGATCTGACTATCGATTTACCATTCGTTGTTACCTCCTTTGTCTTATTGCAAATCGCGTATTTTAAAATTGACGTCGCCTCTGAATGTGATTAAAAAAAGTGAATAATAATAACAAGTTGCAATATGACGATTTTAATATCTGCTTTGCACTGCCTGCTTAAACCCACAGCGTGACTGAGGGGGGGGGAGGGGGAAGCTGGAACAATTCCTATTGGGTAGTCGAACTAGCCAATTAGGCAAGCCCACACGTGTCATTCGTCATTTTGATGTTATTTTCGACTTAAAAATTTCTTCCTTGAGCTTTTGCAAACTAATTAGTGTAATTAAGCAGAAATGAGGTAACACCACTTTTTTAATGTTACCTTAAATACTTTAGGCAGTTCAATTAAAGAGGGAATAGCAATACAACTTACTTTCAAGTTCAATTTTGACCTTTAAGCTATTCTCAATATCTTCCTTAATAACATAGGTGAAAGGTTCTAAATTTCCTTTCGTATCATTTATTCGAAGCACGGAAGATATTACAGAGCCAAATAGTACTTCGTTCCCTGAGATAATGTTGCTGATATCCATATCACAGCCACTCGATCGCCAATTTGAAGTGCAATGGAGAAACGGTCTTGAAAATTGAACCGCTTTCATTTGGAGGTCACCTTGACTATTTGTCCCTACAGATTGTTCTTGTTGTATCGGTTCCCTTGATTTTTGGAAAGTTTTTAGGTTGTACAATTTTGTATCATATTCTAAAATTAAATTTTACATGATTTGAGATAACTGTAAGAAATTTCTAAAGGAAAAAAGATGACAGCGATGACAATGTATTAAAATATTCACAAAAAATATTTTTATGCAACTAATGTATCTGTCATTACCACCATTGTCAAGCGAAACGATTCTGATAAAATCTAAATATAGGTACAAAGTAACACTAATTTTGGTTATTTTGTATTATGGGCGAAAAATAATGACTGTAAGTACTAGAGCTTATGAAACGAGCAGAAATACTTCCCAATGTCGACCACGTACATAAATGAGGAATTAAACACTTATTGAAATGCTTTTAACATTAAATTAAAATAAATCTGAAAAGTCCTACTTATTCAAGTGTTAGTAATGATAAATATCACAAAGCCTGTCATTTGAAATAATAAGTGACAAGCAATATCCAAGCATCGTCTCCAAATTTTTATCACAATTGAATAAAAAAACAAATTTGTTTGACTTGAATAAAAAATTACAGTATAAAGTTGTAAAAACAGAAGGCTAAACATATCAAGGAATAAAGACTTCTCAAAATACGAAACAACTTCCCACTAACCAAATTGCATGAAGTTAATTGAAGAATATTTAATGATAAAAATAATAATAATTGTGCAACTATAGATTGTAGCTCCATTATTGAGAAAAATGTGTATGGCTTGTTACATTTTTCAGTGCACTTGCTATTTTGTGGGAGCATATAAAATCAATGAAAGGGAATTGAGTAAACGCAATGATATCATGGCCGCATAGCTGCTCAAGGAAATGACTCATTCTGAGTGGGAGTAAGCAAATAAAAATGTGGATGTTTTTATAATTAAATTAACATCAAGGAAATTACAATACGTTTCACATTTGGATAAATGTCCAGAGTACTAATTATTAAACTTGCAAATATGTGCATTCAAAAAGAACAAAAAACGCCAAAGTTTCAAATTTAATGAACGCGCCATTTAATTTGATGCACATAGGGCTGAGTTTGATTATTAACAGGGAAAGATAAAGCTGTCAATACTGACTGTGGTGAGCCGTTTTCCTAACTGGTCGATGATTAATGGACGCGGCTTTTTTTAAGTATTCATGCAGATTCCAATTTGTCAGTATTTGAGTGATGAATTTTCACTAAGTTGCCGCAGCAACAATTATTTATTTATTTCAAATGGCAGGCTTTTTGATGATTATCATTAGCTCTTTTGCTGACTTCAGGCTTCATGGAGAGGAGGAGAAATATCAAAGTGACGAAAAAGACGAGAGGGGATAGAATAATGATTCACACATTTAAAAAAGACAGACAGCTACAAAGACAGAGAATAGGTAAGATAAGTACTGTGGAAGGGGTCGAATATGACATGCAGTCGGGCCATGGTAGGTTGAAGTCAGAAGTCAACTGCCAGTTTGTAGACTTTTTGCCGTATGAGTATGCGTTGCCCAGGGTGCATCACGTGGAGGTAAGTCTATCGTACATCTCAGGCCATAGCAACATACGAAGTCAGCTAAAGGGCTTATGAAAACTGTCAAAATGCCTTCCATTTGATATAAATAAATTTTAACGGTGAAATTCAAGTTTGATTGACAATGTCATGTGTTTTACGATTTTAATGTGATTGAATCCCTTTTGTCGTCAAATGCATAGAGTTTATCGACCTGGCCTTTCAAATTATTCGCACAATACTAGTGAGCGCTCTGGCTAGGACTTGTCATAATTTGTGGAGTTTGCCTAAATCTCTATTTTTTCTTACCATTTGCATCATAGATTGATTTGATACCTCGGAGAATAGCTTCCTTTGGAGAATCCAGTGTAACATTGCTTGATTTCAGCATTGCCATCACATTAAGTGGACCAGCAACTATATTTATTCTATCGTTGTTGATTTTTACGTGAAACTCCTGCGGATGGTTTTTCCACTGAACTTTCGAAAAGTCAAACTCAGATACGTTGTCACGCATCTGCATAAGGCCGGTCTGAATAGTGAAATTGATATATAATTCATGATGTTTGCTCTTTTGCAAATGACACTGGAAGGAATTTGAAATGTTCTGGAAGTCAGGTGATATACTGAGTTTGAAGGTATTACCTGAAATTGCAGGATAAGGTGTTAAGTTTCATTTAGAAAAACAGAAGTAATGGTAATTAGTGATTCTGAACATATCACCCGTATTACCATTAGCAAATTTGTTAACCTATATGCTACTAACAATTTTTTAAGTAGAAAATTGAGGAATATTTCATGTTCCTTGGGGTTACGTAAGCATCAAAATAGTATTTATGGTAGTTCTTGTTGAAACCAATAGCGGAAATAAACAAATAACGGAAAATTTTAAGCGATTTGACCAACAATCTATTTGACATGTCATCAAATATCTGGAGCGGGACCAAAAATTGGGAACTAATTTTAACTGTCTATTCTTTAATGTGGGGTGCGCGATAGACTTATCGCCACATGGTGCACTCTGAGCGACGTATTCTCATGCGGCAAAAATTCTATTAACCGACAGTTGACTTCAAATTACCATAACTTGACTGCATGTCGTATTCCACTTCTTCTACAGTACTCACCGCACCTTACCTTTTTCCTTACCTTTGTGTATGTCTCTCTTATACCTATGAATCACTTCTTTTCAATCTCTCAATTATTTGTGGCTTTGATGCTCCTGCCCTCTGTGATAGTTTGTAAAAAGTTTTAATTCATATTTTACGGTCATTTCACCGTAAGTTTTAAGCACCTCCAGTGAGACGTAATTTAGAGAGTCTAAATATAACCATACTGAGCATTATGTATTGTGTTTTTATCATATTACAAGATATTGCAAGATTAGCTTCAGTATTCCTTAACAGGTTGGCATTTTAAAGGTCTTTTATTTTTGATAGCAGCATAATTCCAGCCTCAATTATAGCCACGCAATGGGGCTAAAGGTCATTCAGCATGCTACTATTTAATGCACTGACTATAAAAAGTCAACAAATATGTGTATTTACGCCATGCATCGACTTTGATATTATTAATTAATAACCCCAGTGATTTGATCACGATAAGAACTATTCAACACTGGAAAACAAAAGGCGTTTTGAGTGGAGTTATCAATATTCAAACTCTAATTAGTCTTTATTATTGCCAGTGGATATTCATTTGTAAACTGATAGAGCTGTAATTACCGCAAGGAAAAAATACCTTTGACACACGTGCCATTTGCGAAGTTGTTCCCTTGATCCTCGGGGTAGCAGGGAGGACTGAAGTAGCCGAGACAACCGGGAGTATTGTAGCAATTAATGATTTGCATGCACGCCTCCATGCTACCATCGCAAAACACTAGAAGGAATAAAAAACGCTTCATCCCTTCCATTTGATAGTTGTAAATGCGTAGCTCATATAACCTTCTCTCTTTGAGTTACTTATAAGCTTCTCCCAATCCCTTTTTACCCCTCCTAGGGTGTGCGATAGACTTACCTCCACGTGGTGCACCCTGGGCAACGTATACTCATACGGCAAAAGGTCTATTAACTGGCAGTTGACCTCTGACCTCAAACTAGAATGGTCCCACTGTATGTCATAGTCTATCACTTCCCCAGTACTCACCTCATTTTTTCTCAGCCTTTGTGTCTGTCTGTCTGTCTGCCTCTTTCGCATCTTTGAATCTCGAATTTTTCTCACTTTGATGTTCCTCCCCTCTGTTAAGCCCGAAGTCAGCTAAAGGGCTAATGATAATTATCCAATCGCCTGTCATTTGATATAAATAATTTTTGCCACCTCTTACTTAATTTTTATTGAAAATAAAACATCTGAGTAAACTCTATTCGGTAGGATATTTGTTAAAACCGATATTGTAAATTGCGGAAAGATTAAAGATGCATTCATACATTCATACTTTACTTCTAGCTAGTCAAAAGTAGCTAATCACTTCCTATCTTTCTAATAGCTTGAATCCAAATGCCAAGGGGGAATATGAGCTTGTGCAGTGAAATATAGAGCTGCCGGTCGTCTAGAAATATTCACGGAGTGGAAGGCAATGCCCGAACTCCTGTTGTTTTTGTGTCGTACAACTCTTGAAGATGGTCGAAGCGCTTTGTAATGCAAATCAAATACTTTTCAAGCGAGAACTCAATAACCAACACGTATTTGCCTCATTGTATGCTTTACTTAAAATTTATATAGGCCAATGACGTTGCCATGTATATCACATTAAAAGTACAAATTTTATTACTAATATACAATTCATTATTAAGTTAATTCTCTTTGGATAAAATTTACTCATGTCTATTTAGACTATTCAAACCTTACATCTCTGTTCATAACTACTTAAATTTTTCCCACAGTAATGTATAAAAGAGTTGAATGCTCATTAAATGTATTGAAATTTTGCAATTTCAATGTTAACTCCCTTTTGCTAACTAACTAAGTAGTAAAGCGCTTTTAAACCTTTGTCGATAAAGACTTTCGTTCACAAAAGATTAGCGTGATATTTAGTAAAATTTTCTATTGAGATAGAATCGAAAGTAAATACGAAGTTAGGAACGAATACGGACAAGTTAAAACTCGATCCTCAAAGAAGTCTATACAATCAATGAATAAAAAGTCAAAATTTTCAATAATGACCGTCTTCAAAAGCAATATCGACCGATCTCTGTCTCCCCATCGAAATAATACTCATAGAAGGAATGATAATAAACCATTTTTTAAATAAAATTTAACCAACATTTAACTACTTTGAATCCTCATTTAGCTTACTCAATTCTATCATTGAATACACTTTATTATACTTTAGATGCCAAATTTTTCGCTACTAAAGACCAGATATGTGTGATCGCTGATGGTTCAATCATGTAGGATATTGCATTCAAATACATCTCTACTTCAGCTGACGAGTGTGGTTTTATTCAGCAAACCAAAGCTGAAGGAGATTGAGACGTTAACAAAAGAGCACAGATATTCCGTCTTGAAGCTAAATATCTACTCAAATTTGAATAAAATTGACTTAAATTGAAGCTTGTAATGAAAAAAACAATTGGGGTGAAAAACGATCTAAACCACAACCGGAGCAGTGTTTAGATTCTGGTTTTGAGACCGGAAGTAATCTAATTTTGCGTTTATTTTTTCTCTATGACTGCATTCCAAGCCACGCATCTGATGGCCACATCATATCATAGAGGTTACTTCCTGTTTAAGTAGATTAGGTGATATTAATGCATAAACACAGGATGGGTGATTGGCAATCAATACTAGCATGTCAAATAATTTGATTTAATTGTCAGTAAAAGCATAATACCACTTAGTTTCGATCATGAATATTCCACACTTTTACCCATCAATAGCCCTTTTATATATTCACTATAGTTGATATTTGCTATATAATTGGCTGCTATGTGTCCCCCCCCCCCACCATGAGGAAAGCCGAAGTCAACTAAGGGGCTAATGATAAATATCATAAAGCCTGCCATTTTAAATAATAATATTTGCTATATTCTAATTAAAATCATAACTTGATACTTTCCGTTTCTTCAATCTGACTAAACGAGCCTCACTTTTCTTGCAAGTGAATTACTCTCCAAAGAAATTGGCGTGATATCTGCACGAAAAAAATTGCAAATTAAGATCTATCATATTTTTTGGTAACGTTTATTTGGAGAAAAGAGCAAAATAAGTAGAACTTGGTCAATATTTCATCGAAAAACAGTCATGAATGCAACAGAAAGTGTTTATAGCCGAGGTATGATAGTTTTGAACGGATGCTAGTTGATTAATGTTCATTTGTTGAATAAATACAAAGACTGTGTGCATGTTTAAAATCCTTCAGAATAACTCAAGAATTTCCTATAAGATTTATGGAAGGATTTTGAAAGGGAAAATTGAAATTAATTTCCGTATACGTCAAATACAAAAGAAAAATGAAATGTAGCCAAACAGTCTAAACAAAAAACGGTTATGATATATTACTAGCCACAATAACCAATTGTCTTTACAACTTATTGACCATTTTAAGAAATAAAAAGAGTTTTTGAACTTTGTTGGTAACGTAAATATATGCATGTACAAAACTATCAGAGTTCATTCAATTTGGCCTCTTATATACTCTGCTAATAGTATTTCAAGTCTGGAAATCAGAAGTAAATCTCCGTACTTTGAAGCGAATAGCAGTTCTGCAGCTTCTAATACACTATCGGGGTCACCACCCAACCTTTTGACCTTGGTTGTTTCGTAGGTGCACGCTTTCACTCAGCAATCTACTGAATTATAATTGGAGTGAAAAATTCCTCAATATGAATACTGGGTGTTAATGCAAATTTCTGCCTTCCTGCCTTGAAAGCCCTGTTCCAACATTGTTCACAAAATCTAAAAAATGTTCTGATCACTAAAAAAAATATTGGTTTCAAGGTTTCAATTTGTCTTCCACTTTCGTTTCATCTTATTACCGATTGTTGGAATTGACATGAGAGAAGTGTCCCAATGCGAGCACACCATTTAAAATAGAATGAATGTTGGCTGTAATGCTAATTTTGTTCAAAAAGAGAAATAACTTGATTAATAGATCTCGCGATGAAATGCCCAGATTCATTATTTGTCTGAAAAATGGCTTTTATAGAAAATTATTGAAAGTAATCCGTCGGAATGGATAATTCTTATTTTCTTCTTCTATAAGTTTTGAATATTTATGAGCTCGTGATAATGGATGAGTGAGTTCTATATATGAGTAGTATGAGACCTGGAAGTTGGGGTACAGAGACGAGACACCTGCACAGTGCGGAATTTGATAATGAATTCATTCATGTTGTCTGAAAGTAGAGAGGTCATCCAACCACTTCCATTAGGATTACAATTTGAACAAACAAGTAAGGTAATTACATTAAACGGTAATAGTACAGATGGAAAATACATATAGGAAGTTATAGGGATAAAGCCACTCACAGCAGTGCATTAAGCCATTAAGGTGGTGGGGGGCAGTCATAAATCTTGAATAATTTATATTAAGTGATTTAATTGGTAATAATTTGATTTCGCGTAAAACAATTCATTACCTTAAAAGGCTTTCTTTCTGTGTAAGAAATAAGAAGTGTCTTTACGGTCTCTACTTTTAGTTCACAAAATGTTGACAAACATCAATGATTTTTTAAACTTACTTCTTATTGCGGTTTCTGAAAGACGTCAAGTAAGACGTCGTAACATTACTTTCGTCCCAAACAGACTACTTTCAGTGGAAGAGCGAATGTGACCTAACTCTGCGCCGTGTAATATGGCAAGGAAATTGACCAGTGAATCAAGACGCCGATCTTATTTCAATTACTTGTGGTTATCTATTTGAGCCCTTGCTATTGTGGGTGAATAAATAAGAATTGAAGTAATTCTGCTCAGGTTGCTACAAGTTTAATCAGGTCAGATATTTACTTCACCAGGCGTAATTTTCTTGGCATGATAAAATCAGAGGTGATTCAGTATGGAGACGAGACCACCTGTACATTTTATTAGCAAACATCTTAATTGCAATTAGCTTTCAAAATGAAAGCAAATACTGCAATATTCCATTGATCAATTCCTATCTATTCAAGCGCAAAAATCAGCCTTCATAAGTAATTCATATTATGCGGTAGCATTTCTCCAAACAAATTTTGGCACAAATGCCGACATTAGCGATTTCCTTTACGTAGAAAAATAAGAGCGGATTTGGATTCTTGTTTACCTTATTGTGGACAAGGAATTGTCATTGGAAAAACGATATCATTTGAAGCCCCAATTGCAGAAATTATAATGGTAGCAGAAGTTTAGCCATTCCGAAATTTAATTTAATTTAATGACTATTACAATCAGATATAACTTTAATGATATAATATAAAGGTAGCATAGATTACACCTATTAAGACCGCATTTACGATACTTGGTATATCAACACAAACAATTAGTTAAATGCAAATTTTTGTTAATTTTCGAAATGCTCAAATTAAAATCTAACGTTATCTCACTTCTTTGGCTGTATAGACAGTCCACGCTGCTATGAAGAAAGAAAAAAATTCACCGACTTTAATGGAAGATTTAGAAAAAAGACTTTCTCAGTAACGATACATTTGTGGACGTAACTCAAGAGGTGATGATTAATCGAACAATTGTTCTTCATAAATCAATGTGTTAATAGGCATATAATTGACCAGACATCTGGAAAGCACTTGAAAGACAGTTTTTCTCATTGTGCTATCTTGATGTTACAGGTCCATGCTGTGAACTTGTATTTCTGGTGCATGCTAAGGCACAGCTACGCTTTTAATCAACATACATATCCCATCTACATTTTACCGAGTACTTCTACTGATTCACCAGCTATAATATTACGTTTAGTTAATGTTCTTATAGCATTAATTATTTTTTGTAATTGAAAGAATCTTAAATCAATTACTACAATATTCAAATCATTGATAGCTATTCGATTTATACATTAAGCAGAAAAATGTCCTGCAAATGATTAAGCGCACCTTCCAACTATTACAACACTAACTTACTTTGATGATCCAATCTCCTTGATGTGTTGGCCTGTTCAAAGCACTGCTGACATGCATGTTGAAATTTTGAGCAATCATGGGGCTTTTTGATAAAAATGCTCTCCTCTGCATACTGGCCGAAGATATTGTTTAGCAGTGGACTGTCTTTAGTGCAATAGAAACTTTCAGTTGTCCGCTC
Organism: Rodentolepis nana; assembly: GCA_900617975.1. NCBI lineage: Eukaryota > Metazoa > Platyhelminthes > Cestoda > Cyclophyllidea > Hymenolepididae > Rodentolepis > Rodentolepis nana. The sequence continues at coordinate 45,492 of UZAE01012058.1, forward strand.
GTTGTCCGCCAATATTCCCGCTATCTATTTGGACGAAGATAATAATTATTCATTAATTGTTCACTTCTCGGCATAGCATTAGATAATCAGACTCAAATGTTCATTAGAATTACTTTTATAATAAAAGGCGTTTTCCAGGTGCCAATGTGCAATAGATAAACTGAACACATTGATGGGGAATTCCCGTTACTAAATGTTTGCTTTAAAGTCAGTTTTAATAAATATAACAGAATTGAATGTGCTCCAGTATTAATATGCATTTTAGGTATATATTTACCAGTATCTGCCCAAATAAGTTGAAACGGTTTTTCATGCTATTAGTAATATAAATCATACTTAAATAAATGGCGTATTAACGTTCCAATGTCCATTTTGGTTTTTTTAACTAAACTTCGAAAATCTTAATGTTAGCACTCTTTAAGATTTATTATTCCCCCTCCCTCCCCCAGGTAATTAAAAATGAATGATTGTGACTATATGTTTTAGTTATCTATTTAATATTGCTAATCACTGTAGATAATTAAAATTTACATGCTAAATATAAAAATTTGTATTTTCTTTTTGATTTCCTTATTTTCTTACGGCTTTAATAGAATTTAAATGGCATAAATAATATTTACTTTTAGTTTTAATGAGTAAATTCTTCCTATACTATTCGTAGAATAAACTGTTCACTGATTAGTTTAGCTCTTGTGAAGCAAAACATGAGAAAGTTTGAAAAAAATGCTGGATGTTTGTGAATACTTTATTTTTTTAAATTATTATATCATTTGTCCAAATTAAAATGCCAAAATCTCTGTTTTTATCAATTTCTAATGTATGCGCATTAAAATACGTTTTTTTAAATACGCAAATGAAGAATCTCGACTATAGAATTTGTCTGATATGGCATAAGCTATTCAATGACTTTGCTATTTAAAGCACTCAATCTGTGAAAATGAAATAATTACAGAGCAAAGAAAACTTTTTTGTTCATTTAAAGTGACGTTATTTTTCAAGTACCACGTTGCTATTGACGACTTTACACATTTTAGCAGATTTTTCCTCTTTTGGTCATTAAATTTGGAATTTTTTAATATAGTTGACAACCATAACTGACCGGTCAGTTAAAGATAATTAAAGATAATAATTGGGAGAATTATTTTTTTCAAAGAGATTTATAAAACCCTTATAATTTGCTACAATCTATACTCAAGCATTATTTTAAAATTAATCAACAAACATACATATCTTAATTCAATGGTTCAATTATCGAAATTCTAATTAAACTTGAAAGCCAAAAATTTTAAATAAGCCCATCAGAATCATAAATTTAGACATAGTTTGTATTCTTATAATTCAGTTTGAATTCAAATGAGTATTTTCATTTAAAGCTGGAAGTTTAAACAAAATTGAATAGAAATCGAACTGTATCTTATAAATAATTCTTCAATTTCATAAAAAATATTTCCGAGAAGATTGCTTTTCAGAAACTTCTCAATAGCTTTGAATTGATCAATTTAAAGCTAGCGAAATTGTGAGTAAACCGCAAACAATGACCTTGAAATTAGTTAAATAGAAGATTTTCAATTTCAAGATGGTTAAATAAAGGATTTTCCCATCTTCTTAGAAAGTGATATCTGAGAAATCTGTAAAGTTAGTTAGGAGCAACAGCTAATCTTGAATGACGGTGAGCATAAATGAATAAGGTACAAAAAAACTCAACGAATTACATTACGAGAGCACTGTTTATTTAGAGTCCGTTTAAGATTTTTCAAACTTCGGACGCCAGATTTCCAAAGTTGTCTCTGACTTGTTTGGCTGGAATCCAGATACGCCATTGTGAAGCGGTTACGAAAGGTCTGTAGAATTATAAAATATCTGTCTGGAATTGGCGCTCTAAAAGAGTAAAAATACAAATAATGCAATTCTGATTTTAATAAATTCATTATAATCAAATGATGCAACTTGGTAAAATTTTAATTTCAATATTATAATATCATTTGAATAATTTGTAAAATTGGAATTTATTTCATCATTTTAGAAATATAATTTAAATAAATTGTAGTCTCAAATATTCGCAGGGTCAAAAAATTTATTATTATGTTCTAATTATATCGTCACAGCACTTGGCATTAAATTGAGCAAAAGACTTGATCATCTTTATATTTGATTTTTAATGAGCCATGAAATTTGTCGGCTATTTCAGAAAAATTGAAAAAATGTGTGAATTTATATAGCATTCATGGAATGGGGGTCATATCATAATTTTCAATTTTTGAGCTCCTGGTATTTTGTGTTAAATACATTCGTATAAAAGTTTGTTTAAATTGGACTAAACTGTAACCAATCAATGTCTTTTAACATTTGAAAAAAACAATATTGCCTCGTTTTTTGATGTCAACACGTAGAAAAAGATATTTTTAAAATACATTTTTAAATTCAAGCGAAAAATTTAGAGTTTCATTTAAGTTATTTCGACTAGCTAATTAATTGGGAAATATTTTAAGTTTTATCGTCCCTAATTATTTGCGCTTACCTGACAAGATCACACTGTGAGCTAAATTGTGAGGGCCATTTTGACAGTATTATGGTCAAATGGGCTATTAACCGAATTTATTTGGAGAACAGATATTTTGGGTTTATTAGAGGAAATGAAATACTTTTTCTCAAAAATAAAATAGTTAATGGAAGAAATTAAGGTTAAAGTTTGATACCTTTATTTATTCCATTATCAATTATATATCAATAAATCAATATTGTTGTCAGAAATTATAAAGCACTGCTGAGGGTAATGCGAAGAAGGCAAAAATCTTTGTTTACTTCCCGGAGTATGTTTGAGTTCGATTTTGGGGGTATTGGAAAGCATTTATAGGTTAAAATGAGATTACGGCGGCATTTTTAATGTAACTGGAAAAATAGCACATGCATATGCAGCACTCGAAATGAGAATTATACACAACTATACAATCAAAGATTACGTAACCGAATCAATGAAATGATCATTGCTGCACAATCAAGCGCCAATGTTTTTCACTTTAATTGAATTCGACGAGCTATCAATATGCATAAATTTAAAAATTCGACGACTCATAGCTAAGTGTGATAAAATGGGATGGATATAAGGGTGCATTGGAATGGAGGTTACAAAAAACGGGAGCTTTATCTTGAGGAGAGCACACTTTCCAAAAATAACTATTCAAAGTTTATTATAATTTTTCAAAATCGACTGACAGCTGCATTTGGTTAATATTTTAATTCATCTCGAAATCGATAATTTTGGTCGAATTAAATTTGGTAGCCAAACTGTTCTCGTTTGGAGTCCTCTCCCAGTATTAAAATAATATTCTCATTCAACCTCTCTCTATAATTTCAGTTTTAAGGAGAATTAAGCTGCCATTTAAGCATCTTTGGAAAATATCCATGCCTATTTCAGTTACCAGAGCTCTCAAATTTAAGACTATTGACACTGCTCTCATTGATTCTAACTGAAAATGAACCTTGATCTCAAATTCAAAAATCAAGTCATTTTGGAAAAGAGGAAAAAAATAATTCATCCACCTTATTTATTTCATCTGTTGTCAAAGACATCATGTAACTTGTGTTGATGAAAATGTGAGCATACTTTTAAGTATTTTATTAAAAGTTATCAAAATGTCGGATTATGCATTCTTTTTCTGAGAATTACATTAAACATTACATTGCATGTTGAAAATATTCATATATTCAAAAAGAAAGGCACGATTTTTGTCATGAATTTTGACCAAAATTAAAATTTGAAAATGTTCTCATACAGTGATATTAAAATTATGTTTAGAAACACTCGATTTAGCACAAAAGTCAGGTTATATGTTGTTTTGCTAAACGCAAAATCAGCAAAATATATATAATTAAGTCGTAACAGAAGAACAATGTTGACAATCTTGCGCAAACAAAAAGTAGCATTAACCTTCATGCAAATGTTTTAGGTCGGGTTTAGCCGAGATTTTCTTATTTACAAAATCCATTTTACCAATGTAACTTAACAGTAAATTATAATCGATGCATACGCTTTCACTTGCTCTTTATTAAAGCTAATCAGTTTAAAGAGACGATTTAAACTTTTATTAATATCTTAAATTTACTTGAGGTTAAAGTAGTGATTAATGGTGTGACGCCTGAATATAAACTTATTATAACGAAAACTTCACTATTAGTGACGATACACATTCAAATATGAGCGAGATAATCGAATAATCGATAATACAGCGCAAGGAGAGAGGATTTCACAAAGTCTTCTTGAATGCAAACAATTATTCAAATAGATGCAAACAATTTCATACTTAAAAAAATTAATTTAAAATTTAAATCAAGCTCTGATGATCATGAGTTAAATATGAAGTCGTCAAATAATCAAAATAAGTTTTAAGAAAATGTAATTGAGTTTTTCATGCAATCTATTCAATGAATATTAAATTTAATTAAATAAAATATATTTTCTAAAGAAAATTTATTTAAGGGTTTTAAAGTAATTATCAATTTTAAGTAACATGTGTAATGGATCCGGCATATTCTGAAAGGTAAACTAAAAATAAAAGTTCGAAATTTGCTCCATAACACTTATAAAAAATGCCACAGATTAAATTTTTTGAGGATTCCAAGGAAGTCAGTTCTAACTAAGAAACAATTAATCAGCATGTTTTGAAATTTACCTAATTGCAGAACATCTGTATTAATCAATAATTAGAACCGGCAACAGAAATTGAATAATGCCCAAAATACACTTTGAAGAAGTCTTGATTGGAAAGAAATAAACAATTTACTAAATTCAGTCTAAAATTCTACTGCGTGATAAGCTCTGAAATATTTCACGCTGAATAATGAACGAGATTAAGATAAATTGTTTCACTAAGTTTAATTGATTCTCTTATGAGATAAAGATGTGCTTCTTCGATAATAACTTTTCCACTTATTGATGCATTTTGACTGATTTCTATTTTGCCCTTACATTGAATTCACACGCAAATTGTATTTCGCACCAGAAAAATGAAACTTTTAAAATTTTGCCAAAACTATGGCTTATACTTAGGTGAATTATAATTTATATTTGAAAATTTTTTGCAAAATGTATTGCTTTGATTTTCATGTCACGATTTTGTCATTTAAGTAACTGTGTTTGCAGAAAGTTTAACGGCATGTTGTCGCATTATTTAAAGGTGGTCAAATTTGCCTTTAAACATATTCGTGTCTTTAATTGAACTAACGAAAAATTCGTAATTTTGTGTCACGCCTTTGATGATATAAATTAAAGATCTTAATTAAAGATTTTATTAGTCACCTTTGACCGTTTTTATGTATAATTACCGCTTCATGCAGGAAGTGAAATTTTAATTTATTTTAAATCTAATTTGATGATTTCAAATTATTGAACATCATTGGCAAATGTACACCCATGGTTTGTTAAAATAGTAATTAAGTTTATTATGCAAACTTCCAATCATTCAAAACATAAATTTTTCTTTGGTAATTATTTTCAAATCAAAACATATCGTAATTTGATAGACATTTAAGGTTATAAATTTAAAAACATATTTTATTTCAGCTTTATATTAAGCAGCACTAGCATTTGAGAAAGTAATAGATCGAATAAAAAATTCGAATTCAAAGTTTTGGTTGTCTGCATCCTTTGTTATATATGCTAATTACAATTAAATTCAATTTTGTAAATTCGTTGAAATGCAAAAATTTGTGAACAAAAATGCAAATTTGTAGTAAATAAAATTGTTATTTGAGAAAAATTGTTCTGAGTGAAAATAATTTTATTTATTCATTCATAGAACGGAAATGAGATGATGCTTAATAACTTTCCAAGAGATCAATTCATTTAATGAATTATTTTGATGAATATTTTAAGATTATTTAATAATACTTATAACATATTTTGCTTTTTGGAAAATTTTAAGATACATTTTGATAATAAAATGTGGTTGAATTAGGGTAAAATTTATTGAAGGATTTATAACTATAAAGATAAAATGAAACTAAATCGTTTATTTATATTTGCAATGACTTTGAATTATTATCCATATATATATATATATATAAAATTATGAAAATAGAATGTTTTAATATCGAGTTAAATTTCCTTCATCAAAGAATCACCTGCAGTATGTTTTTATAATGCGTTGAAAATGCAATTGGTTGGTTTCGAAATGACCCAGATCATCGTCGGACGTTTGGAGGAAGTATTCGTTGTCTCCTTTGTGAGGAACCTCTTCGTATACTCTCGAAAGGGCAACATGCGTTATATTTACAAGGAGGAAGACGCCAGATCTCCAAATCTGCAATAAAAGGCTATTCATTGCATATATATATATGATTTACATTCCAAGGGTATATTTTTTATTGAAAAGTACACCTCACTATCTAAACTTTAGATGTAGGATAAAGTAAGTAAAATAAATTAATTAGAATACTTTGGTAAAATGTGGTGACTGGGGAATAGTAAAGTTGGATTTAAAGAAATTGGACTGAGAAACCCTAAAGAACTCGTTTCTCTATTTGGAACACGGCGACATTCCAGCACGGGCTTTTCTGCGTAAACCTCCTTTAACGTTTTGAATTAGTGGTTAAGTGATGGATAGATTCCATTGCAAAATCAAAACTAATTTTAAGTTTTCGACTTTGTAGGAATAGTTTAGTTAAAGTTTTAATTGTTATTTTATTAAACACTAAAATTGAATCCATTACTAAAACTCATAAACAAAAGTTATTCCGCTCACTAAAAAAAATTGTGACCTTTTTAAAATTTCAATGAATAGAGAGCAAAATGAGCAAACCTAAATCAGTAATACTACAATACTGCTGTACGTTAAAATTTCTGTTGTTCTAAGAAAAGAAATATGTACACTGTGTATTAAGAAACGAAAAGGTATGAGGCGTTGTAATTTTCTCTGTATTATAAATAAATTATCCATAATTTTCAAACCAATTCGATTACAAAAAGATAAATTTTAGAAGTTAGTTTAAATTTGGTGTAGAACAAAGATAAAGCATTTCATAAATGCACTCTCTAAATAGGCGGTGAATAATTGGTTGTCTAAATTCACCAAAATTTCCAAATACTAGCAAAACTCTCAACTTAATTTTAGTTATTGTTCTAATAATCTCAGCAAAATAACTTTAAGGCACTCATTAAGTGTCGATTGCATGTTAATGAGGAATTTTAAAATGGAGTTATTCTTACCACAAAGGATTGATGTTTGTCTCCCTGCTTTAAGTCGGCTATGATTTCTTCATTTTGACTTTGCAGAAGGTTGTCAGTTATAATTTCGAATGTTTTTGATAAATCTGAAAATAAAATATACCAAAGAGGTTACTGCTCAACAACAATTTATTCCGACAATTTTCAAAAGTTAAAATTCGTTTCACTTAATTTTGAATTTTATTTTTATCTGTAATTTGAACGCAATATAAGACAGCTGTTTTGAACAATAGAAGCATTATTTTAAAGTCAAGCAACTGTTCATATATCCATGAATTACTTATTTTATTTAGCAATTTAATTTGCCGGTGAGATAATTTAAACGGGAATTTTATTAAATAAACAATATCTTATTTACTTTTGTCTATTTTTTCCCAGAAGGAAATGAAATGTCTCAGTTGTTCATGGTCAATCTAGACTGTTTCACCCCATTATAGGAGACAAAGGTTTTACCGATATTTTGTAAACGCAAAATACCCGAACCATGGAGAAATTTATTGTTTGATATTTTAATGGTTTACAATTAGGCTACTGCAAACACAGTCTTTCCAAAACCTGCTAAATCTCTTTTATTCTAAAATAAGCTTTTGATTGAACTCGCCGTTTATTTCACATCAAGTCACGTGAGATCGAAAATTTGCTTTGGAATGAAAAGCAAGATAATTAGATGTGTGTTCATCCGCATGATCTACAATTTCATAAAATTCCAAACATTTGCGACATTCACCGTTCCACTTTATCACCTTCTTGTTAAGACATATATTTTTGCTTCAAGGCTGTGTTTGATTTTCAATAAGCAAATAATTAATTAGTTAACTCGATTATTGTCTCATAAAAGTGTGTAAATTCGGAGAAATCAGAAGCTATTTCAAGTGTGGTGAAGGGTACATAATGTCAATAGCCAAATTTTTTTGCGTTTCAAAATGATCCAAGAGAAATAGACAACTTGGCAATTAAATTATTGATCTTCTTAATTTCAAGAATATTGAATACAGGATATATTACGTTGCGTCTATGTCCTACTTCTGCTGATAAAAGCTTGTCATGTAAGGCCAATCGTAATCAAAGGTAGCTGAAATCCAAACACGATGGAATTACTATATGTGAAATACAATTAAGATCAGCTTATTGCTAATTAGTAGTTGATTAGGGAAAGGAATATGTTTATAACTTATGGAAACATTAATAAAATATACAATCTAGATTATTTGACAATGAACTGGTAACTAAAAAACTAGTTCATTCAAAAGCTTTCTTCCTGTATTCGAGATTAGTTTATGCATCTTAATGGCAAAATTAAGATAGTGAAGAATGACATTGCCCACTTTGAAGTGAAATTTTAGACAAACGTAGCAGTTCATTGAGACTATTTTGTTGTAATTTATAGAAAAATTACCTCTCAACTTTCATGAAAATCATAAAATATGAGCAACAACAAGTGTGGTTTACCATACACCCACATACTGGAAGAAAAATATATATAAATGAAGTGGAAGAATTAACGAATCAGCCCTTCTTATAGATTCATCTGCTACAGTGGCTTGGGGCAAACAACCTTATAATGAGAATTGTGTTCAGGATAAACGACTGGAAACAAGTGGATGTCACAATCTAGTTGATGCGCGACTACACGTAGAAAGATTAAATCTGGGGTCATGTTTTCAATTGGAATATGACATATTTCACCAAGAGCAGGTGTTTCTAAATTTGAAAAAGCAAGGAGTTGAGATCTAGACGAAAGTTGTATGATGAATTCCGCAAAGAACCCTATTTCTTGCGTTGGTGAACGTAATTTACCCCTAAAGAATGTACGAAAAAGCCAGTATGTGGGTAAATGCTTGGTGTCATCAACTCTTTGCAAATAAAAGTGGAATGTGAAGTCGCGGACTGTTTGATAATCACAAGCACAAAAATGATTCTGGTCTAGTAGGTGGGAGCCACAAGTGTTTTTTGAAACGGGATATTAAAAAAATTCTGTCAAGACATTTTCTACGCATCACTAGATGGTGAAAATAAAGCTTAAGTACTAATGAATTCTGACTTAGGAAAACAAACAGAGCTTCTAACGATTCCATTTTCAGTTTTGCATGGTGAAACTTTGTTAAATATTTTACTCTTGCCAAGGGAAATAAATCTTTTATTGGGGTAAATACTATTATGTACTTTCGATGACTTTTATCCATTTTTATAAATATCGTACTCAATAGTATAATTTCTATCAATAAGGTGTTTACTTTAGAATGAACAAGTGAGACAGTATGTGTAGTAAATATTAAGTCATATATAATGATTCTTAAGCATTGAATAAATATTGAACGCAAAATTAGGAAATTAGAAAAGTTAAAGTTTAATGCACAAATAGCTAACAGCGTTTGAATTATTCGAGAAAAGATGGCGTTATTCGATTAAAATAAATGCTTTTAACACTATAGTAACCTAATCAAACTTAAATGCATAGCTTCTCACTACTTTGTTGAGCGACAATTTGGACAAAAAGCATAGAAATGGAGAAAACATCATTCAATCGCAATTCTCTGTGGTTGTTACTATTTCGATGTGTATCGCAGCTTTATGCTTATTTTGTTTTATATTCTACCTCCTATTTCAAATCCGTTTTGAACCACATTCAATTAATATTCTAAAGCATTTGACTTAATTTGATATTTCACATTCTGTATTTCTCTTAGCCATTCAATTATATTGTCTAGAAAATCTTGAAGAAAAATAGTTAATTAGATTGATTGGAACTATCTTGGTGAGTTCTGCTCTCATTAAATGTGCGTCTATTTCGTACTTGCTAAGGTAAGGCAGCACACATCGAAGCAGTAAGTAAGATTGGTTATCTCCTCAACCATTGGCAGAAAAAGCATTTAAGGCGGCAAGTCAAACCCTTCTTGATTAAAATGCCTGTCAAAAAGTACTAAACAACTCAAACAAGCGTCTGCCGTAATCCAAGCGATGAATTCTAAAATTAAACTTTGGAAAATAAACAGCTGTTTCACTAAATGTGGCTCATATCAAGTGTAAAGATCAAATTAAATCACTATTCTAAACCTCTTTTTGGTGAATTTTTTACCTTCATTTAATAATTACTCAATTTTATTGATATTTAATGATACTCTATTTCCGCAAGTAAAATTGTTAAATGTTTTGTACTATTGTGCAGAGTAATAATATTTGAGGTTTTACCTCACATATAATTAATTGCTTGCCGTTTTCTCATATACTTACCTTCATTGAAAAGTGCTTATGTTGCCAAACTCATTTAATTATAAAACAAAAAACGTGTGTATATTAAACTTATCGACTGTGTTTACATATGTTAAATTTCAATATCATTTTTGTCCTAAATTATTCGATGAAAATATATTCATATGCTGCTCATCAAAATTTCAATCAGGATTTCGAAAAATTTTTATTGGATGTCAACTTAGAGAAATTTTTTTCAAATAACCTTGAAGGCATTTGACAAAGTTTTCAAATTAATATATTATTCACCATGAATTTATTGTGCAGCAGAATAGATCTATTAAAACGTTTCAATTATATTTTCTGTGATAAAAATTGAAAAAAACTTAAAATGAACAACGTTAAATATACTCGAAGTAATTACACAGATGGTGCATAAATTCATCAGTTATACAGTTCATATTATTGTTTAAATTTAATCAATTTTTACAATAAATTTTACTTTTATTAACCTTTTTGCCAAGACTTAGTGCTATATATATTTGACTCATATAATGTTTCAATGTTTAGTTATTCATCACAGACAAAACACCACAAACACAATTCGTTTCAAAAATTTGATGGCCCACTATAACTACATTTTGACGGAAAAGGTTCTGTTTTTCGATATCCAGTTATGCGTAGTTCAACTTTTATTTCATTTTTTCAGTTATTCAATCGGTAAAAAATGCTATGTCTTACTATTTTTTGCCACAAAAGAGATATATACAACTGACGATTAATGAGATTTTGAACAATTACTTAAGTCAACATGAAACAACTCGAAGTATAAACAGTGGGTGTTACTTTTAAAAGATGTTGAGAGGCAGGTCACCTCGTGGAAGTTTATTTTAATATGATTGAGATTTCCATTCTCTCCATAAAAGGTCTACGCAACGTTAGCGAGACAAAATTGAATTTCTTAACTAGGCGTCTAGATTGATAGGCACTTTGTTTCCCATGGTATTCAATGTTTACTGATCAATTTCATAATAAATAATGGCCAATTTTTCGTCTTCAAAAATGAATTATTAAAAGCATTAGAAAGTTAAATAACCGTGGGTAATTTATTTTGCAATCTGCCGCGATTTCTTCAGTTTTTGAAAGCAAAATTGTAGAATTATTTGCTGCCAACATATTTCATTATGCTTTGTTTGAGCGCATCATGTTGATTGTGTTGTCTCTCTTTGAACAAAAATCCAAAAATGAATCTATGTTCCACACTGGTGAGCAAGTTATGCACAAACAATTATTTTGCTGATCATTTCAACAATGCAAACCCAAAAAATTTGTAAATTTGTAGGAAGCACATTTAATCTTTTTCTTTTAGTCAACAATAAATGAAAATTAGCAAAGGTTTATGTACTCAGGTTCAACATGAAATTTAGGGGAGAAATATTTTACAACGATTTAACATAATAGCCCATGTCAATTTTATTATATTAACACGTTTTTGATACTTTGAAGAAGTATATTTAATTCCAGAGTTTTCAGCAGCGACAAATATTAAAATAGTCCTATCATTTTAAATCTAAACATGAATAAAAATACAATTGGCGCCTAATTCTTCAACAATTCAATTAAGTCCAAGTGGCATGGTTATTCACTTTCAAAATTATAGAAATTGGACCAATGTGTTAATTAGTTTTATTAAAAGATGAATTGATATTCACAAAAATTAGATATAAATTATAGCAGAAATGAAAAAAATATTTTGGATAGTAAAATTAATTATGTTTTAGGAAAGTAGTTAAATTAAACACAAGTACTTACTATTTTCAATAACTTCTAGGTTAAAACCAAGGCCAAGATGAAGAGCTGTTAAAACCACCCACACTCGCCTTAAATTCATATCTCAATGTCCAAATAGTAAAATGTAAATTAATAAATCCATTATTTGAATTAACCAAAAATATTATGGCGCAGCATACTCGCATGAAATATTAGGGTATCGTTAAAATAAATTTTGAAATAAGTTGACCAATCACGTTATAGCAAAGCGTAAGCCAGTAGAAACGCTTCATTTTTTGTTGCCACAGAATGCAGTTTAGATTTTACTTTATTTTAAAATAAGGTTTAATGTCAAAATTTAAGACCAATAGTGTAATAATTTTACCGCGAGAAAACAACTTTAAGCATGCCTGGCAAAATATATGCCAACATATTCCTATAAATTTCTCGTTTCCAGTATTTTGTAGAACAAACGTGCATCTTACTTCAGAATTGAAATAAATTAGTATTGAACTAAGTTCCCAAATTGAAATCAAAATAGGCCTAAATTCCTCGTTATGGAAACCAATAGAAGGACAAAGATGTTCTTTTCGTATGATTTGCGTCCTTAAATGTTGTTTTTTACTTTGCTCAACCTGGGGTGCGCGATGGACTGGCAGTTGACTTCTGACTTCAAACTACCATGACCCCACTATCTGTCAAATTCAACCACTTCAACAGTACTCATCTTACCTTATCTCTACATTTGTGCCTGTCTGCCTCTTTTATATCTGTAAATCACTCTCCTTTCAACCCTCTCGATTTTTTTCACTATGATGTTCCTCCCCTCTGTGAAGTCCGAAGTCAGCTAAATAACTAATGATAACTATCAAAATGCCTGCCATTTGAAATCAATACATAAACTTTGCTCAGCCTTAGTTTATAATATTGCTTTGCTTTAAGTTAACAGAATGCTTGATAGGAGCTCGGATAACATTTTAGCACAATTAAACTTTTGTGGTTCTTTCGTCTATTCGCTTTTGGAAGTGCGTTGATGCAGATAAACCGGGATAGAACAATACACTTTGCAATTCAATCAGTCTGTGTGGGCAATTTCCAAATCTCGCGGACATAAATCTCCCAATGGACGTAGAAGTTAGATGAAGAAAACTGACTATATCCTTTTTTGGTATTGTATTTTGGATTTGTGCGTTGCATAAATTATTCATAGGCTCACTCAAGATTAAAAATTACTTCTTCTTACAATCGTAGTAATCTCATGGTTATCCAATCAACCAAAAATTTAAATGAAATAAAGCGATTCGAAATTGACGAAAATAGTTTAAAATTTGCCTCTTACGATAAAGCCTATCTTCCAATGAATCTATTGTTAAATTGAATTTGCAACTAGGATGAAAACATACGTTGTCAAATCAATAATAATAAGAAGAAGAATAATCAAGTGGATATTTTATGATTTTCAAATTTTTTAAGGATAATATTTTGAAGAAAACCTTGTGAAACTGATGTTTCCATATTTTGTTTTTGCCAGGTAGACAGTTGCTGAAGGGCAGTAAATGCTGAACTGAGCATCCAATAGTTTACACCAAGTGCTGTAGTGCTAACCAAGAACTTCCATTTACGATTCAGTTCATCTCAATTTATTTTTGGAAGCTGGGGTGTGCGATAGACTTACCTTCACGTGGTGCGCCCTGGGCAACGTATACTCATACGGCAAAAAAGTCTATTAATCGGCAGTTGACTTCTGACTTCAAGCTACCATCACGCCACTGTATGTCATATTCAACCACTCTCACAGTACTCATCTTGCCTTTTCTCTGCTTTTGTGTCTGTCTGTCTTTTTCATCTGTGAATTGCTCTTCTTCTGTCTGTCTATTACATGTGTGAATCGCTCTTCTTTCTCCCTGATTTTTCTCACTTTTTGATGATAACTATCAAAACGCCTCCCTTTTAGTATAAATATTGATGTTCCTCCTCTCTGTGAAGCCCGAAGTCAGCTAAAGGGCTAAAATGTTCCTCCCTTCTGTGAAGCCCAAGGTCAAATAAAGGGCTAATGATAGCCGTCAAGACGCCTGCCATTTGATATATATTAATTTTAGAAGCTTTTTCCACTTCATGTAGTGCAGTTTTCACGAACGTATTGCCAATGTTCATGGTCAACTCTTCAGTTGGATATGGTTGGTTAAAGTGCAAAAATAACATTGAAAGTACATCATAAGCAAAAATCGAAGCTGGACAGACCGAACACTCCGGGTGGCCATAATCATGGGAAGACTGTGCTCTCTTCCTCGAAAGCTTTATGAATGTTTGCCATTGAATATCATGGTCAATGCACCTTGGCACCATCACGTTGATAAAAGCGCAAAACTCTCTATCTTCCTTCGTCAGCCGCACTATGAATGCTTTCTATAATTCCGTTACAGGCATTTCAAGGATCACGATTTTATTCAACAAACTCTGCTTACGATTCGTTGAGCCAAATGTTCACATCAAATGCTTATTACTACGTCACGAAGAGACAAATCAAGTTGTCCCCTGAGTTTTTTGTTGTTCAATAGCGAGTGTTTTGTGAGCTGAAGTACTCTTTAATGAAATAAAGTAAAGATTTGTATTAAGATAAGCATTGGTGACAAGAAAGTGTAACCATTCGCGTTAAAGTTATCCTTTGCGTATTGCATACGTTGTAGCGCACGCATCATCTTTGACTTTGAATGCTCGCATCCCTAACTGCGACAAAATATTCTGACATGACGCTCGTTCGATCTTTTGTTAGGAGGTGGGGGGGGGGGGATAGACGTCTGGTTGACTTTCATGGACTTCTTTGAAGAGCTTCGTGAACAAATTGAATATTATTCAGTGAATAAACCATATTCACAAGGTTACAACTAGTGTTAAGGACCTGACCCCATGGCTTTTAGCAGAAGAAACTGTATGTGCATGTTTTTGTGATGCTCTCAGTTAACGCTTCAAAAATCGACATTCCAGATAAATTCCAAAAATAACTTCTCATTGTCCGATTGACAACGGTGTCCTGCAGGACCGTATTCAAAACCGTTAATTACAAGTGGCAATATATGACTGAACATCAGCATGAAATGGCGGCGCTTTGCACCCCTCTATCTGATAAACCTCACGGGGTCTCGTTTATACCGACTGTGCAATAGTGCTAAAGCAGTACCTTAAACGGAGAAACTGTCATAATGTTCCAATAGGGCTAATTATTATGGGCATGTTCTTATTTCAGTATGTCACGTGTGTTGCTTTATATAAATTCTAAAGTTTTAGCTACTAATTCTCATATACTGGGCACAATTTACATCGGTAATATTCAAATGTGCCAACGCTTGAACTGCATGAATTTTTCCACGGCATTGTGGCTATGTTTGTGTCCTTGATGTGAGCAACTCTTTAATCAGTTACATTTTTTCATATATCCCTCTCAACCTCCAATTATGATGAGGTTGATGACGCTCTCTATTCGGTCTCATTGACACTAATTGGGTTTTCAAAGCCATTTGTACATGAATAGCTAATTAAGAGACTCACATTTTCTGATCTTTTCATTTGTTGTGCCTTATATGAAATTAAATCTTCGTATTTGACTGCAATTTTTATATGTTTTAAGAAGTTTTGCTTAGACTAATCTTACAATTCAAATGTAAAATAGATGGATTGTTAATAAAAGAATAGCATTCACACCAAATGCCATGCCAATTAGACACTTTTTTCTGACATTTAAACTAATTCATTACTCGCAAGCCAATTGTATTTTACAAAATATATACTGTGTAAGTAGAATAAGACTTGGCCGATATATTATGTTAGACTGTTGCAATTTAATTATGAATTACAAGATTAGAACATTTTAGGGGGAGAACATTTATTGGCAAATCATTCTACACTAATGTAAATGTGTACTTCGTTTAAAATTTAGTATGAAAAGAGTTCAGTTTGAGAGACTTTTGTGGAAAATTGCTACTTGCGAAACGTATTTTTTTCTGCTTGTGTTGCTAAGAACTTACAAAAGAATTTAGCATTTTAGTTAATAATAATGTTTTCAAGAATTAAAATTGGTTGTCACTTTGTGAACCATACATTTTCGCTTCAGTTTTAACAATTTTTGAATAAACTGAAACTGAACGCATTATATAGAAGGTCCTGTTAGTATCAAGTCACCAAATATTAATTGAGTTCCTTTAGACAACAGTTATGGCAGAGAATGCTTCAAATTTCGTCAATCTGGCCAAATGATGTAGTGAAATGTCAGATTTGATTAAATTCAACTGACTGGGCCAAAATAAAATGCAAACTTCTTAAATCCGCCAAATTTGATACATTTTCCATTGCCATTTAGTTAAAACAAAAGCTTTTGCACAAAGGACATCATTACTGCATTGCGAGTAATAAAGAAGCCGATGCAAATAACCAGAAGTCTCTGCATGGGGAAGACTGCTAGCCCCATATTTTATGTTCTGTTTCGAGACAAATGAATCCCGAGGTGGTCTCCAAGTCTCCCACCATCAAAGGGGTAGTTGGGCGTACGCTATTTCTGGCTTTTCGTTTTATCCTTCAGGTGTCGTTGCAGCCTTCAAACATTAACCATATAGAAACAAAAGGCGGCCATTAAGCTAAAACAATACCTTAACGTATCCGCATAATTGTTCTACCTATCTACGATTCGTTGTCAACTGGTATCTATGTCATAAAGGCAGAAAATTAGAATTTCTGACATGACGACAGTGCATAAAATGTCCCTCCCTTCAATAAGAATAATATTTGTTGCCTTGGAATCACATTCAGGTATACTGAATACTTTGAACTATATGTTCCTTAAAGGTTGATAACTCAGTTTAATATGTAAAATGGCATGTTTTAAAAAAAGAATTATCGGTTTTAATTTCGTTAGGGCTAAATTATGTGCATTAGAAGGCGATGTATCAGTAAAAATTCTATCACACAATTTTGCCATCATTAACAAAGAATATTTTAAAGATTTAAATAAGTAGACTGGGTGACTTTTGTAAAAGTGGTTACATAGTTTAGTTTCTATCATTATATTTCCCTATTTATTTTGTCTTTAAACGTAATGCGTTGTAATTTTTATTATTAGAGTTTTTTATCATTTTGAAGGTTCTTGCTTAGAAGAAAATCATTGAATTGTTGTAGCCATTAGCTGACTACGTAATTCATAGAACAGGTTATATCCATGATATTAGGAGCTGATCGTAAAATTTAGTTAATATCTGGAGTTTCTATCATCATCCAAATTTATTATTTTACAATTAGAAGCATATCAATGTGGCCATAAATGAAATACAAATAATTTAGCTGTTGAGTAAGACCCAGAGCAGATGGGAAATGCTTCAAGCCAAAGATTCTAGTGAAAAATACAGCGCTGCAACCCGGTCAACCAGTCGTTTTTCCCAAATGCAATTTTGTGAAAGAACTTTTTCTCAATATCACAAAAATAGTGGTTTGAGACTTCAGGTCTTCATATTCACTCGAGACTGGGCAATTGAGCAAGCTATTGGGTTGGCACCTAAGACATTGCCGTTTTTGTTGACGGATTCACTATACTTTCTTTTGTTTTGTTAACGTGGCCAGAGCATCTAACCTATATTTTTTTCTTACTGTATGGGCTTCTAGGTTAATTAGTAAAAAATTTTTTTTAGTTCTTTAGTTTCGTTTTTATCCCAATTTAAAAATGAAAGAACAGGACGTGCACTTCCGACACATTTTATTGTATTACTTCCGAAAAGGCAAGAACGCATCGCAAACACAAAAGAAGTTATGTGCCGTATATGGAGATGAGGCCTTAAAAGAAAGGCAGTGTCGAAATTGGTTTGGAAGATTTCGTTCCGGTGATTTTTTTCACTGAAAAATTCACAACGATCTGGCCGCCCAGTCGAAGTGGATGAAATCCATATCAAGGCCATTATCGATTCAATTCGTCACAGCACAACACGAGATATTGCAGAGAAGCTCAATGTGTCGCATACATGCATTGAAAAAAATTAAAAACCCTTGGTTATGTCAAGAAACTTGATTTATGGATCCCTCACCAGTTAAAGGAAATTCATTTGACGCAACGGATTAGTATCTGTGATTCGCCGCTACTGAAACGCAATGAGAATGATCCATTTCTGAAGAACCTAGTTACTGGCGGCGAAAAGTGGATAGTTTATAACAATGTTACTGGCAAGAGACCATGGGTGAAGCAAGATCAACTAGCCCAAACAGTATCAAAAGCAGAGATTCACCAAAAAAAGATTATGCTGTCAGTCTGGTGGGATCACAAAGGAATTTTGTATTTGAACTCATGCCGCAGAACCAAACGATAAATTCAAATGTGTATGTTGAACAATACGAAAAACTGAAGGATGCGATTGAAGATAAGCGGCCGGCATTATCAAATCGGAAGGGTGTTGTTTTCCATCATGATAACCCAAGGCCCCACACATCTTTGGTTACTCGGCAGCAAAAATTATTGGAACTGGATTGGGATGTTTTGTCACACCCACCACATAGCCCTGACCTTGCGCCTTCACATCACCATTTGTTTCGTTCCATCCAAAACTCATTAAATGGTAAAATTTTTAACAACGCGGATGATGTCGGATCACACCTAATTCAGTTTTTTAATAGCAAAGATGAGACATTTTACGAACGGGGAATTTCTACTCTGCCAGAACGATGGAAAAAGGTCATCGACAAGAACGGCCAATATCTAATTGAATAAAGTTATATTTTTAAACAAAAATTCCGAATTTGCCTTCTTATTTGAAATCGGCAATGACTTAGTTGCCAATCTAATAATTCATATATACAATCAAGAAGTAGATATGAACATTGCACATTCTAGAATGCGTGGAAATTGTCTGATATTAATTCAAAAATGCTTAGTCTTTAAGTGTCAAGAAAAGGTTCACCGAAATATACAGTAAAAGTAGTAATGTGGCTAAATTACAGGTCATTAATTTGGTTCAAAAATTAATTCATTCATTGCCCTAATTTGGTCGACCAACAAGATTTATTCCATAGACATATAACCAGTTAAGAACTTTCTCTAAGAAATTTAAATTTTGTATTTTCTGCGCAAAAAGATGCATAGAGATTACGATGAAATAGATCAACTTTTTTCAATTTTTTTAAGACCAACTATGCAATCAAACACAGTTATTTCACTGTATAATTTAACATTTAAATTACCCTTTTCTTATGCTGAATGTAAGTACCTTGAAAGAAGATTCAACCCACCATCTTGTTAATCAAATTATCTCATAATCTAATTGCGTTGTAATGATTCCCGTACATGGGATGGAGTAGATTATAAAAATTCTAAGCAATGTGGATATGAATCTTTAGGTTACTCTTTGATCAATTTATTTTGTTTAAAAGGGCTAAAAATGTTAGTTAGGGAGCTAGTTTTCTTTTAAAATGGCTGTTTCTAGCACATTCGGGGTTGCGAGTTGGTTAGTAATATTAGCCCTATCCGGGATGTCGTAACAGAATCACAGTTAAAGAATATTATTATGGGTGCCATTTTATTGAAAATCGATAAACTACTGCTAGGAAACCTCTCAAAGCATTTCAAAAAACAAGCAAAAATCAAATCAGACTTGACAAACTTGAAACGTTAGCTATATGGTTCTTATTTTAAATTTTTCATGAAAAATACTAATGCTAATGGTAAATGAAAAAAATTGTTAAACCTGTTTAAAATTCAGTCGTTTACCATTAAAAATCAGCTTCAGGAAAAAATTTAAGTTAAATTTCTTTAAGCAATTCAATTGGCTCAAAATTCCAAAAATTCAATTTTGACGTACCGTGGCCTAAGTGAGCACGCCATTAAATCTTGTCTTATTAGTTTGCATATAAATTTGGGTAGTACTTAACCAATTTTTTCAAATCCTTTATTTTTTGCAACTACATTTTCAGTACCTTTCTTAAGCGAGGTATCGTGATGCGTAAACGATTATATATAGGCATTATATATTGCACAAAAACATGAAAATATTTTCTACGCAATTACCTGTTATGCGTCATATTTATAATTTAAACCCATTATAACGCAACATGGACCAATATGTTCTGAGTCCAAATTTAAAAATTCTTTTTATTTGTGGGCATTCTTGCCTACGCCGAACAAAGCTTACGACGTAAAATGCCATGTTTGCAAATATTAAATTTGATTTGTTAGTTAAGTTGAACTCCCACCTACCCCAGTTTTCAATTCAGTAGGTCATAAAATGGTATTGGATAGAAGAACCAATGAGATTTAATCTGTCCTTATAATTTAATTGAGTTATAATTACTGAAGTGTGGCCGATATCGATTCGTCTTTGTAAAATCGACAAATTAACTTCAAGTACATTCCAGAAAGTGAGGTATTTTTCAAGCTCTTGCATCAAAATTAAAATCAAATTAAAGCAGATCATCAGAGGAAACGATCAAAATGACTTTAGAATGCCAATTTTTATTCTTTTAAGTCATATACGCAACGTTGTGAATAGCTTCTAAAACGCTCAATGTGGATCATTTTACTACTTACTTTGAAAATACGGCATAATAATAAATCCAAACAACATGGAAGAATTATTATCATTTCGAATAAAAATTATCATAGTCTGTTTCACATAACATAAACTATTTTCTCAAGTACAATTGAGTTATCATAAGCTGAAATTTTCTAATTTTTGCCATATAAGAAATGAAATACAATGTCTCAATACTTGAAGTTAAAATAGTGTCGATTCTCACTGGGTACATTGGACCAGAATTAACAAAAATGCAGAAATGGACCCTGCTATTTCACAATAAATCAAAAAATGGTATATAAGTAGACTTTAAAGTCGACATGGATAGACAATTGCTTTATTACAATCCCCACCTGATCCAACTCCCCACCTAATTTGATTAGCATCTTTTAATAACAGTTTTTCAGGCCGCACTAAGTAATCTGTCGGCGGAATTTCAAAACGCGATTTCTTAAATAAAGTGCTATTTCCAAGAGTTGTAATCTCTTCGCTGTGCTAACATTTGCCTCTGGAGTTTCTAGATAAATGTTTGGTGGATTAATTAAATTGATTTATTAGTGGCTGTTGGTCCTGTTGTTATGCTATCTGGAAAGAAATGCGCTCATAGGATAGGGCCTATTGAAGCGCTTGTATATAGCAACCGGTGGATGTAACAATGGTCTCATTAGAATGCAAGACTTAGAAGATGAAACATTTTACTTAATAACCTTGAAATCCTGAGTAGACTCAAGAAATGAAATAATGGATTGTTTAGGAATACAGAAGCATGAAGTCTTTAAATTACTCCCTTGTCGTAGTAAGCAGGGCACTTGAAGTTACGTAGACGATGGTATCAATTGATTTTCTTATTTACAGAGTCACCGTGTATTAGTGCTTAATAACTTTTGCATGAAAATTCATTATTCTTAAATCAAAATAGAGGCGTGAATTATTTTGATGCGCAATCATTTAGTCCAAAAAGGGTCTGATGTTTGACAAATGCATTAACAGTTTGAAGTCACTTTTGATTGGTGACATTTGTCAGCTTGGAGAATAAAACGTGTCGATAATAAATGTCATGTAC
Organism: Rodentolepis nana; assembly: GCA_900617975.1. NCBI lineage: Eukaryota > Metazoa > Platyhelminthes > Cestoda > Cyclophyllidea > Hymenolepididae > Rodentolepis > Rodentolepis nana. The sequence continues at coordinate 67,273 of UZAE01012058.1, forward strand.
ACACAAACTAAGTGAAAGCATATTTCTGTGTTAATTTATTACCACATGGCAACATTTTGGTTTCTGCATTCAAATTCATTGAAAAATTTCAAAAAATTGCGCAAAATAAACACAATTTTTGAAAAAAACAAATATGTTTCATTACAGAAGCTTTAAGAACTATTCTGAAGAATGAAGTAGTAACTTTGAGTTTTTTATGAAAAAATTATTTTAACAATCAAATACTTAGAAACAAACGTGCTTAAAGGGGGTATTCTGGTCTAGAGGAATGAATTTTAGATAATTTTTGAAGTGCTGTAAAAAAAGCTAGCAATAATTTTATTATCAATTTTTATATATATTATTTATTCACCTTAGAAGCATGCAAAAAAATCAACAATTTAAATTCCGTTATTTATCAGCTGATGGAGTGGGGCATCTCAAAAATATGGTGAATGACCATACCACGATTTTAGCTCTCCAAGCAATATGAAATCAAAAAATAAAAAGGATTATCAATTTACAATGAGGTTGCTATGTTCGGAACTACGGAAAGTTTTAGATATATTTTTTACAAAATAGCGACTCTCTAAAGGAAAAAAACCATTTTTGTACCACTTTTTTAAACATTCTTCGATTTTTTAAAAATAGTAAAAATTAAAATTTGGAGATGGCCGTAGTTCCGGACATAGACAAGTCCCTAAAGAAGACTCTCTTCAAATTTTAAGTAAATCGGTTGGGCAAAATCTGGGAAATCGTGGGTATCAGATTAAAAAACAGTTTTGAGAAAAACGCGTTTAAAGTTTCAAGTAAAATTTTTTTCAATCTAAGTCATAAAATTATACTTTTAACTTACGTTTATTCAATCTGCCATTCCTGCTGCATACATCGGACCTTCCTCGACTTTGAAAAAACTATTTTCGGCGTCTCTGTTTTCTATTCGAGCAGTTCTGGCCTCCTTTGATGCGCTAGATGTTCGTATCTCGGAACGGTCAATCCGGGCGCTATCTCGTCTGATAGCAAATGCATGCGCTTCTGGACCAATTCTCACTCCCATAATCGTCATAATCTTCAATATCGGTATAAATCCTTCATTAAAATACACACAGCAATAAATGTTGCTATTTCAATGATCTGAGACCGGAACAGACCCGGAATGGATATGCTTTGGAGCGAAAGTCCATATCAGCGAGTTTAGAGACTCATTATTATTTTGAGTTTCTGAACCCAAACATCGAATCAATAACTCTTCTGATGATAAAATTCGAAGGATTTGTCAACGACTTGACATGATGGAATGTAGCGTAGACTATTGCAATTGCATTGTAATGCAATTTCGAACCCGAGTCCGCGTTGAGCCGTTCTTGAAAATATAATCTCGTTGTTGTATGTAGTACACGAAATAAACGAAGAAATAGCTGAAAAGACCGTGAAAAACTTCAAAAACACAGTAGCCGTAACTATTATGTATAATTACTTCTTCATCATTCGATTTCCTCAATTTTGCTACTGATGTACTCGTAAAGGGCTTACTAAGAAATATAGATTTAGGTAGTCGGAGAACCCATTATGTCTTTTGTTCGATTATTTGCAGCCCAACCGATTTGGAAGTCTGCTCAGCAAAATACTTATATCTCCGAAACTAATTTGAATTATGGAAAATCCTCTCGTAGACATATTCTTGAATAGTTAAACTATGAAAACATGCAAGGAAAAAAATTTCGAAAATTTTTTTAAGACCAGACCCTTAAATCACCACTTTACATCAACCTCCGACCAATACCTCATGTCATTTTTCAGATCATCAATTATATTTCACCTTTCCTCGAGTTGAATTATCAAGCGTGTTGGTCTATTTGGACATAACTGACTTTTTTATACTCGAGATGAAAATGACTAGTTCTAACGCTCTTCCTGCCGTTTTCATGCCTCTCTCGAATTTCCGCTTCCCCTTAACAATACCCTTTTGTTCACCCTGAAAACTTACCATTCTTATCTGAGGCCCGTAGAGGGTTGTTATTGGTCAATAGTCTCATAGCTTTAGATAAGGGTGTAAAAAATTTATTTATAACAAATGGCAGGCGCTCTGATAGTTATCATTAGCCCCTTAGTTGACTTCGGGTTTCACAGAGGGGGAAGGAACATCAAAGTGAGAAGAATTCGGGAGGGGGAATAGAAGAGTGATTCAAGATGTAAAAGAAACAGACAGACACAAGGGCTCAGAAAGGGAAAAATGGCTTTTACGTCTTCCGTTCTTCCAGTCTGATCAGCAGTGTTGCAAAGGGCGTCCCGCTTTCTTTTCCGTTCCTCAAGGTGTTTGAACAAAACACTCGATAGTGTTTAGTCTTGCCTCTGGGAATAGTTTTCTTTGCACATCTGATCATAATATTCGTGATAGCAGTGCAAAGTTTGTCAGGATGTTGGTTGAAGTTGAGGGGACTTGTGTGAAGTCCATTGTCTAAAAGGTTAGTGAATCTAGACCAGTCAGCCTTCTTGAAGTTCCATGATAGCTTAGTTGGCACTTTCCTTGTCACGCTTTTGCTACCAAAGGTAATACTAGCAATGANACAGAAAGTGGCCTAAATTGTGCACTTAAATTACTAGCGAACTGGTTCGACAACAATGAANGCCGGATCCTCATTGCTGTAAATAAGTTCCAGAAGGTTGCTGTTTAGCATGTCTTCGATTTCCTTTCCAGCTATGTTTGTAATCTTATAGCCCCATCTGGTGGAATTGGCGTTGAAGTCTCCTAATACTACAGTTTTGTGTGAGATGTTCAGAAAGTCAAAGTTTGGACCATTCTGGGGTGGATTATAGACTGCATATATCTTGAATTGGTTTTGACATTTCCAAACATTTAATCTGATTATTTCACATTTGTCTTGTGTCGAGCCCATACTCTTGATTAGGTCGTAGTGTGAGGTGAGGCCTTCATTTACTCCAGTTAGAATTCCACTTGCAACTTGCCGGTATTTAGGTAGATTGTACAGGGTGTAACCTGGGAATTGGTAGTACTTCAGTTTGTCATCCGAAATGTTAGCTTCCATAATTGTGAAAATATCTACATCATAGGTTTGTAGGATTTTCTGTACTTGGATCTTTTTGTTCTGTGACATCCCAACAGCATTCCACTGGAGGATCTGAAGACGTTGTGATTCGCCCTGACGAGGGCGATTTCTCTTATAGCCTTGTTTCAAGCTAATCATAATAAATCGAAGTCAAAACTAATGAAGAGTGATAGACTTTTTTGCCGTACGAAGATACGTTGTCCAGGGTGCACCACGTGAAGGTAAGTCTATCGCGCACCACATTTTTTAAATATAAATAAAAATAAGTAATATAAGTTAATCAAATAACTTTTATTTTCATTTTATTTTTTGCATAAAATTTATAGCTGCTACAATAAATGGAGGGCATAATATAAAGCATTGCAGGGAATTGTAAAATGTTAATAATTTTAATCTACTTGGAAATCTTCAGCTTATATTGACGACGTAATTAAAAAATTATATTACTAAGCAATATTTGGCATTGTGGTAATTGTTGTGATTTAGATATTTCAATAATGGTGAGAATATTTTTTGCCATATATATGGATTCCATAATTATTAACACGTCTGAAACTATAGACATGTTTCATTCATTCTCTAATTTAAGTTGTTGCTTGAAATTTGCATAAAGAGGTGATTTACTAAGTCCCTTTGATTAAACAAAGTTTGTCAATTTTTATGGAAAATAAAAATATAAAAAAAGATAGTAATAAATTTATGTGATTTTCAAAACGATTACTCCACTTTGTTACAACTTAAATTACTTTCCTTTGTAAAAACCGAAATTCCGCAAACGCAATCTGGTCTAATACAGAAAGCCATAGAACTGAAGAAAGAATTACAAATCGATGACAAACCAAAAGCCTCTCTCTACCCATGAACCCATTAGCAGACACTGATGTAGTGTGTTACACCCAACTGCTTGACTTCTTCAGGAAATCAAACACCCCTCCAGAGCAAATGCGCTCACTGGCCCCTGAGACAATCAATGTCAACTATCCTGGAGATCAATGGCTCCAAGTCTTCACTGATGGGTCATACATAGAAAACCAAGCAAACACTGGTGCAGGTGTCTATTCTGAACTCTTCTCTTTCTACTCAGCAGCGGGACACGATAGATCCGCTTTTGAAGGAGAAATAGAGACTATTAGGATAGCACTATGCCAATTATGTTGACTGGATACGAAATTCACCAAAGCGGTGATACTTTCGGACTCACAGTCAGCAATAAACTCTATTGGAAACAGAGAGCCACCCAAAACAGCTGAGACAAAGGAAGGTAGAAAACTCTATCAGCTGCTGAGAGAGAAAAACAAAACAGTTGTCCTACAATGGATTTCTGGTCACTGTGGCATT
>UZAE01012059.1:0-25273 GCA_900617975.1 Rodentolepis nana
CTAAGTTTTCCGATCGTAGAAGACATGTGCTTAACTGGCGTCTCGCCAATCTGCAGTATTATAGAACAGTTAGCTGGAACATGCTACTGAGATACGTATTGCTATTTTGTTATTAGCAGATACAATTCTTAGATAATGGAAATGACGGATTTCAAAAACTCTTCAGGGCTCTCCTATACCCCCATACCGAATTCGAACCAACCATTGAATAAGGTGACCATAAAGATACAAAATTAAACGTTAGTTTTTTTGAAAATACCATCCTTGTGCATTCGTCCCTTATATATATGCTTTGCGTTGTAGTTGTTATCCATGTTTCCCAACCCCCCCCCCCCAATCCTTCTGTAGAAAGTATAATGCTATCAAGGCTGCCCAGAGGAAAGTTGTGCGCAATAAGATATTTGTGGGGTGTGTCCAGGGGCCAATCAGCAGCCAAGTTTCCACGACTTGGAAGAGCATTGATTATGTTCTGTGGTAAAACCCCTCAGAAGTCTTGCGACGTAGAAATAGACGCTCTGGACTATGTACAGCTGATTTCTGGAACATACTTAGGCAGGAAGCTAATTGGATTTGCCTGCAATTAGTTAGGATTCTAAGATGTTTACCAAGATTTAAAAATGCGTTTATTTTTGCAGCATCCACAACACCCTCAAATAGTTGCAGTCAAAACAGTTTCCTTATTAATAGCCATGACAATATGAGAAATGATTATTATTTTACTTCAGGGCTAGCATTTAAGCGAACTTATTAGCAAAAGTAATTCAAGCAATACCTGATAAATTTGGGTAGCCCGAGAATCGCTTCCATAATATATCCGGTCCCTGAGATCACCAAATTTTCCGAAGATAGAATCTTATTCTGCAACGTGTTAATCATTAAACTGCCTCCAATGGGACAATAAAGCATATCGGTACGTAAGCCACTCCGCATCGAGGAAACAGTCCATGACACCGGCACCCGCACACTTGGTTCTCAAGTAAATGAAGGAAATAATTACCAGATGGATTCAGCATCCAAATAGCAATTCCTCTTTCACCAAACATCAATTTCCTTTATCGATAAATGTAGCTATTTAGGTCGTATCTCTGATACCGTGCAATAAATCCCTCTACAGTATGAATCATCTACAACAGCCTTTTTCGAGGCTTCTATGAAAGGTGTAAACGACCATTTAAACGAAAAAAGATAGGCAAGAGTAAAATTATTATTTTAATACAACAATTAGGGCGGGACAAATACATGTTAACATGAGATGATTAAACAAAATCGGACAGTGAATAAGATCTTTATCCAAGTAATTACCAACCAGGTTGGGTATTGGCCAATCGACGCATACGTCTAGAAGGAGGCAACGAAATTCGTAAAAACGAAGGTTTTAAAGTATGAAAATGAAGATAGGGCTAATAACCCACCGTGTGTTACGATCCTGATCACGGATCTTCTTTTCCATTTCAGCATCGGTAAGCACTTCAACTACAGGACTCCATTGATCAGCTTCATTTGGACTGCGAAATACGACGTCAATGGTTGGCAAGGGTGACTCTCTTAAAAGTACAGAAAATCAATAGGTAAATCGTAAAAAAGAGCACAAGTGCATGCTGAACCACATATTAAGTATAGCCAGTGTGATCCACTTTTTAGACAAAATGACATCAAAAAATCATTTCAAGACTAACTGCTAAAGCAGATACAAATAAAAAAACAATATGGAAAAAACTATGGAAACAAATTAACAGGCCAGTAGGCCATGAACTGGACTATAAACGCTTGGATGTATTCATACAGATGTGTTAAGGGTGATTGCGTACAATACGCATCGTTTAAAATTAAAACCATCATTCATATACGTTGTGCCAAGAAAAATGAATCACAAATGATGCCTTATAGCATGACGATTGGTGATGATCTTCCAAATTAGGAAAATGCAAACGAATGGTTAGATAACTTACGTAAATGCGTACAGTCGTTGATGCCATGCGAGTTGGCCACGAATGGAATAAGCAACAGCAGTAACGAATTCACCGCCCAGACCGAGTTCAGCACACAGGCGTCCAGCGAATTGTTCAGGTGAATTTGCAGGCTCAGAGAGGTCCCATTCAAATTGGTCTACAAGCGACATGTTGCCCACGTGAATATTGAGACGGACAATAACCCGAGTATCTGTTTGATTAGAGAGGATGTTTTCCACAGGGTGACCCGCCACCTGGAAGTAAAAAGAGAGGAAATAAAAATATAGGATAAATCATATAACAAATTAGCCGGTGATGTCTTTGCGCTGAAAGTTTACAATAAACGCCACTGAAAACTTATCAGTAGGATAGTTTAGATACTAGACATGACTCAGTTTAACTGGATTCAAATCATGATCTTTCAGAACAAAATGTCGTCTACTGAACCTTGATATTAATTAATGATGCGAGAAATTCTTGAAGAAGCGCATATTCGATTGGACAGAAAAATATATATGACGAAACGCTGCCAATTCGACTAAAGCAATGAGCAAGACAAATTTGGACCGTCATAGACAATTTCGCAACCTATTTCATAATTAAAACCTCACTGTAAAATTTATACTAACTTCATTAGTCATTATCTTCCAACCGAATATAATAACCCTTTTTTAAGTAATAGGTGTTGGGGCAAAGAAGGAATCAGCATAAAAAAGTACCTGCTGACGAATAGCCTGTGCAATAGCTGGGACAAACGAGATTGGATTCAAATCTAGATCATCACAGAGGATTTCGGCAAACTGTTCAGGAGTAATGAGTTGCTCAGTCCGGTTCCAAGTGAAACAGTCACGTAGTTTCACACCATCAAATTCAATATCTAACCGGATGGGAACCAGGTGTTCTGGCTGTTGCGCATTCTCGTGATAGGCCACTGGATCGGAGTCATCCAAACATATGGGGAAGTTGGAGACTTTGCTACTAACCCTGTCTAATAAAGAAAAAATGAGATTTAAGATTAAGGAACCGAATTAAAGCATGAAATGAATGTTTAAAGAGAATCTCGTAATTACAAAAATTAATCCACACGACCTAAGGAGCAATAGAACCCGTCTCATAGTACAAGAGAATTAGATCGGCTAGGTACACAATGATAGGGGTGGGGTGCGCGATAGACTTACCTCCACGTGGTGCACCCTGGACAACGTACGATAGACTTACCTCCACGTGGTGCACCCTGGGCAACGTACTTTCTTACGGCAAAAATTCTATCACTCGGCATTCGTTTTTAGCAAAAAAGTCTATCACTCGGCATTTGATTTGACTTGGGTTAATGATAAAAATCATAAAGCCTGCCATTTGAAATAATAATAATGATAAAGGCTAATATTCTTCTCGCACATTCTTTGACAATGAAAGATATTAAGGAAATCGCATTCTAGCACTAAACTTAAGAGGAAAAGAAATCGGAATACCGTCGACTCCTCTTATTAGCCAAATTCAACTATTGCCGTTGGTTATGGTGCTAGCTGGATGTGCACAGATAGAAATCGAAGCCACGACACATAATTTCGTAGATGAGTATGTTAAAAGCTGCATCACCGACGCAAATGAAATTCAATTAACCGGACGTTCATAAGCAGTTAGTGGTGACATAACAATATGCATAAATATCTTAAAATCAATGTCAAGTGCGGCATTAACACTGGTACAAGTTTGGGAACAACTTAAAAAACAAAAACATGTCAAGCAATAATAGACTTTATAAATGCAATACGCACAAGGTCAGAGCTATTTCAAAGTTTAAACATGGTACAACGAAAGAAAATTATTGATATGGGATTAGTTAAAAAATATTTAAATAATAAGGCTCTGAGTTTGTACTGAACGCAGTTGTCAGCTGTTCATTGGGCCATGGCCAACGAGCACAAGAAATAACAATTTGGCCGATTTATTTTGGTAATTAGTGGCTCAAAACGTATAAACTCAAAATCCAAACTAAATCAGCCAAATAAGAAAGTAATAGTCGAATTTATCAATAAAATTGTGATCATATTCTAGCAGAAACATTGTAAAAATCGACAAAACCCAATAAAACGTATGAGAAATCCGGGGATGACAGTTTAACGAGATTCTCATGGTTTACAACTCCAAAGCGATGACATCAATTGAGAAAATAAAAAAGGAGATTTACTTGGTCTTGATCGAGTCGCGCTAGCTCCAGCACCAATCGGGGTCGGACAGGGAACAGAATCCAAATGGAAAGAAGTATTAGGCACAGAGCTCACCCATCGACCAGCAACCGTGGCTGCCGAGGTCGAACCACGAGAACTGCTCCCACTTCCACCCCCGCCGGCACTACCAGTGGTAGGTTTGATAATCGCACCACTTGCTGATTGGCCAGCCGTTTCAATTATACCTCCGGCGGCTGTGCCTGTTGAGCCTAAAGCAGCTGGAGCGGATTGGCCGAAAGCACCACTGGTAAGGGAACCGGACGATGCATTTGCTGTTAAACCGGGGCGGACAGCACTGGGAGCCGCTGAACCATTCAGAGTGCTCTGGGAGTGATAAAAAACAATAACTAATAAGGGAACTTAATCATCAAAGGCAGTTAGCTTATTCATTGAAAATGAAAGGCGCAATTTGTAAGCAAAGCTGAGATATCTATCAACGCCAATTGAATTGCATAAATCCTCCAGTGATGAAAGACAAATAAAATACCGACTATTCGTATTCAGATCAAAGCTATAAAAACCATTTCAAGAGACCATACACTCACACATGATGTCGTACACACCACTCTCCGGGACTGGAAGGTGAGTTAAATCCAAGATTATTGCGAGAAAAGATATGAAAGGTGACAATGGCTAATATATAACATACAAAATTTGGATGGGAATTAACAGCATAAAGTAACGGACAACAAACTCATGAAAGACTTATTCCCATCAGAAAGATATTTTTCAGAGGAATATTAAGAGCGAAAATATAAACAAGCAGAAAAAAGGTCATAAAAAGACTTATTTTTTCCAACTTAAATATCTTAGTCCTAAGACTTTAAAAGCATATTTTCATTTGAACAAAAACGAGAATTTAACATAAAGTTGCGAACCTCAAAAGACTTGAAACGATCCTCCCCTCCACCAATGAGCTCATCAACTTCAATTGCTCGAAGTATTGTTGCATTCTGTGCAGTAACGTGTGTTGCAAGTCCTAATAATAAATGAACAGCAAAGCTTTAAGTCTTACCCATGTCGATAAGCTTCTCACGTTCTTCTTGTGTCGTTAGACGTTTCCATAAGTTCGGATATCGCTTATGTAATTCGCCACGGAACAAACGAAGATATCGGCCAACCTACTCAAACCCAATAACGAAAAAGTAAAAAACTCTTACATCAGACGCCAAATAATAGAACTCTCCATCAGTTTCTAGTTGAAACTCAATAGGTTTTTCTCCATAGCGCAAAATAGACTGCATTTTCACAAAGATGTCCGAGTTCCGCAAAGAGCGGGTGTCCGCGATTATTTCAAACAAATACGGCTATGATTTTCAAATATATTAAGTATCTACAAATCAGAGTAAGAAGAGAAAATGACCTTTATATATGCACTTCTATTTATAAAAATATTAAGACATCTCAGCATTTCCTATACTTTTGCAGACTTATTTAGTGGCTTAGAAAACCTTTCTTATCATCAGAATTCTATAACAATAATAATAATTCAGCTTGTATTCAGAGCAAAAGTGTATTTGAATGGCAATGTCTCCATATTGGTTTAAAATATTGACTGTTATAATTATGGGCAATTGTCGAACTCCTTCAACTCCCAATTTAATTAAAAATATTAATACTTAACTTCTGTTATTTCGCATACCAACGACGTTTAAACAAGTCAAATAAATGTTGTCTATCAAATTTAACCGATAACTCAAAATTCTATTCATATTTCCGTCTCAATCTACAAATTTTGATTAAGAAAAAGATAGGATCTTTTTGTAGCCTAAACTTGAATATACTATTTTATTTAATATCCTTTAAAACCCGCCTGTTTAGTGTTCATTATTTTTATATACTTCTCTCTAAGCCTTTATAGATGAAAAAGTTCCGTCTAGTTCTACCTTTTTTGCTGAACAGCACCTCTAAGTCTTTGATGCTCATTAAAACCAATATTGCCTTCTCGAAAGCTAGTGAAGTCAAAGTTAGTGATTGTATAATATGCTTATATTTATATTTTTAAACGCTCGTCTATCGGTCTCAGTTGTCAAATCCTTACAATTACTGGACTCTCCCATTCCTGCATTATGGGATTGACCTCTAGTATGTATTGTTTTGCATTTAATTGCAGTCAAAATTGTCACATTTGCATTTACAACATAGTCTCTTGCTTTATACTGATTACGAAAGAATATCGAAGCGTATCCTATCCCTTACATGCATATTATATATCGCAATACGTCAGTCACTTAAATTACAAACATGTTACCCAAATCACCATTGCCTCAATTAACTAGAAGTATCTAAAATGGAATTTACGTGATTCCGTAGGAAGTGAACATTTGAATCAGGGCCATGGTTATGTCGACAATTTCCCCTCACATTAATGTTAAAAAACTATTACTTTTGGCCCATTTATCTTTACCCACACCATTTTTCTTTTCAAAACGTACTATTAACCTGTAGCACATCCAACCCCATATCGGCATAAAGTTTATTGCTCGTTGTTTCTGGTTTTAAAATATAAATCATACCGGAAATAACCCTGTCAAAAGGAAAATAGCGTAGGAAGACTGATTTAAATGAACAATATTTATTTACAAATGTTACTCTTTTGAGGTAATCACATAAACATGCTTCTCAGATAATCGTCAAACTCATCTTCTAAAGTTCTCCTGGAAGAGTCATCTTTCTGGACAGAAGAAGATTCCTTCCATACCTCACTACCAGCAGCCTGCTTTGGGGGTTTGTCAGGTTCTTCAGCCTTCTTTCCAGCTTTCGAATCACTTTCCTCCTTCCTGATCTGGGGTTGTGAAAGGAACTCGGAATGCCTATTCAAAGAAAATCGAAATTATATAATGGTAAAAATTGCAATGGGCGGATCCACACGTAAATTCTTGCACAAAAAATAAAGTGTTATTCTCATAACAAGACCGTCAATAATAAAAAACAACGCATACAAACGTGTAGGTCTGACCATGAGATCAAAGATGATTGTCATGGTAAAAGATATGGATGGCTGCGAAGACGCATGCCACAATTCTACAGGAAAGTTAGAAACTGATTTATCTAAGCACACTGTTTCTAATTGGACAGATTAAGATATGAGCGCAAATTAGCTCATGGTGTTCTTTAAGAAAAAATTGAAAAACAGTTATGACAAGCGTTTGAATAGTTAGGTATTGAATATCCTAAAGCTATGCGTTGTGTAATTCACTAGCTCCTAGATAAACAGAAAAAACCATACCGTTTATGGTAATTGAGCTTCGCAGAACACATTGGACAGAGGCGTACCTTCACCAAAACATTTCGTTTTAACCCTCTTTCTCTGTAAGCAAAATCCACCTCCCAGGATCGTAGAAACTCGACAGAGTTACAATCCACCGCTCCGCATTTAAATTGTCCCTTGCCCGAAATAACTTCTTTTTCCGAACGCCAGCGAAGACCAAGTTTCTTTTCCTTATATCTACTCAAATCAGCTACTGCATACTCCTTGTACAAGCGATCCCAATAATGTTTGGCTAATTTTTCCTCCCTATTGAAAATCAACAAAATGAGATCAATAAATATCACTTACCATGTTTCGGGGTTATCTTTCTCTTCCCAAACAAACCGACTATTTTCTTTGATTACGTCAATATCACGTTTATCATTCGAACTAAAAGGCAAATATAATTTTAACACCACCCACGTATCACGTTTGAAATGTTTAATAGATCCTCCATAATATTGTAGATAATCGTTAACCATTTTCTGATGCCTTTGGTACTAAAACAAGAATGGATAAAAAAAGCAAAACTTACAGCGTCTAGAGGCATCATTTGAGATGGAGTTGGACTGTATAAATGAAAAATAAAATTTATTATTTCAAAATCCTACCGCTTCTTTGCTACTGGACAAATTTCAGAATCAGGATTAAGAGTTCTTTTTCCATCCGCACGTGCAGACATAAAACCATCTTCAGTCCTGCCATACAGTAAAATATTTGAAAAATATCAAGTTTAATATTGAAAGTGAATTCATGCACCTGGAAGAACAGACTGATGCAACTTCGCTCTGAAGATCAGATTCAAAATCCGATGTGTAGTTCATATTTGTGTAATCCTAGTTTAAATATTTTGGACTAAAAATATTCATACATCTCCCATTGTTGCATAAAAAGAATTTTAACCAATGGTCAAACTGGTTAATGCGACCACAATTCTAATAAATAGCAAATCAAAAGAAGTAACTTTGAATTAGCTTAGTAAAATAATTATAAGAAATTTAAGTCTAAGAACAGTTAAGTGCATTTCTTTAATCTAGTATTCAAATAAATAAAATATTATTTTTTCTGAATGAAATATTTTCATTAACCTTTTATTTTTATGCTATTTGTGGTAAATGAATCGCGATTATTCTACCTTCATATTTGTCCATATGCCCCCTCGATAAGGTATACCCACAATACCCTATTTTGTTCACCCAGAGCAAAAATACTGCTATTTAATAAATAACAACCAATTCCAGCATGTGAGCTTATATTGTAATTAAAATAAGATTGATTATTTACAAATTTTGCTACATATATACAACAAGCAGCCAATCAAGCTGAGATCGATTTACTCAACACATAAAGAGGTAAGATCCGTGAGAAGACGGATTTTAATCCGAATACTAATTCTTTTGAGGCTGATTACGGACATTCTTCTGAATCAAATCGAGATCAGCATTCATTGCGCCACCATTCTAAATTGGAAGAAAACATAATACAGATAATCGAGCAGATATCTTAAAGCTATTTGAATATAAATCACTAACCCTATTTTCACTCTTAGGCGAAGGAAGCAGGTTTTCTTTTACACTGGATAGAATCTGTGAAGACGCTATTTGTCGAATCGGCACCGGTGTTGAAGAATTCTGCTGTTCCTGAAGAACCTGTGTCGAAACTGTAGATGTAGCCTGTTCCTGTTGTATTTGAGTGGATGTTGGCATTGCAAGTTGGCGCTGAAGTGCCCACACTAATAACTCCTGTGGAGACATTTCGCTGCACCTTGAATAAGCATGTGCCACTTATTAGTAATATAATATAAATAACAAATTTAAAATAATTAAAACAACATGAAAGAAGGTATATGAATCTAGAGCGTATATATTCACTCGCTTGGATTCTTTCTGAGATCCAGTTAAAATAAAGGCATTTGGTTTTAATAAAGAATAACTGTGCCCTGATGGTAATCGCAAGAAAAAATAATAAAAAGGGTCAATATCAATATAACAAGCAGCTGCTTCAAGGCACTCACCCATTAACCATATCCTTGGGTACTCTAAGGATTAAGCGTGGAGACTGCATTGAAGTCCCGCTAGAAATGAGGGGGGAAACTTTTAGTTAATCATATTTAATGCATTCGAAGAAATTAAAATATACTACGTTGATGATTAACAACCAAAACACACCTAGAATTATCGTGAAACTACCAGTACTATTTATAGTGGGTTAAAAGGCAAAAGATCACTCATAAGGCATTTCAAGAGCTAAAATATGTGCATTTGTATCTTGTACGGTTTCTATACGATTATAGGTACAGAGAATAGACCTCGCTTATTTAGCTTAGTATATAGAACGAGGTTAAATAATTAGTGCGTTATCTGTACTCCCATTGGAAAAAAGAAAAGCAACGGCATAAGTATTAAATATTGGATGGTAGCCAAAACATGGCTCGAATGGAAATTAGAAGGAAGAGCAAGGGTATCTATGAGTTGACAGCTGAGCTACAAACGCATAGATTCACTAATTTCATTTAAGTCCATGCCAATCCGCCTCGACAAACCTCTCCACATGGATTTTGTAGCATTCTCAGTTGACCACCCAAATATGCATGATAAGAGAAGTGGATAGCCTATTTACAAAAGGGGTATTCAGTGCAATTTTTCCCCACGAGTTGTGACGTCTGGATGCCAGAATTCTGACCTGATCAAACTCTCTGACTTTTCCAAAATGTGTAACAATCTTTCAAATCAAGACGTGGTCTCCCTGCGTATGATGCTCTGAATACCACACATTACTTCTAACGTGCTGTATAACTAAATTAATGATCCTAAGCCAAAACTGAGAAGAAGAAGAAGAAGAAGGAGAAATCATCCAGTCCAATTACAAGTAAACACTCCGAGTCTCTTACTCGGCACCTATATTTTGACACAAACCTCATCTGATCTTAATTTCCAGCTTCCGCATACAACTAACTAAAAATTAAAAATATATATATATATATATATATTTACCCAGATGGGGTGTGTGGTAGACTTACCTCCACATGGTGCATGCTGGGCAACGTATACTCATGCGGCAAAAAAGTCTTTTAATCGGCAGTTGACTTCTTACTTCAACCTACCATCACCCAACTGCATGTCATATTCGACCGCTTCCACAAAACTCATCTGGCCTTAACTCTGCCTTTGTGTCTGTCTGTCTCTTTTACATCTGTGAATCGCTCTTTCCACTGTCGAATTTTTCTCACTTTAATGTTTCTCTTCCTCTCTGTGAAGCGTGTTCAAGTACTTTCACAGTACCCATCTCATCTTTTTTCTACCTCTGTGTCTGTCTCTTTTACATCTTTGAAACACTCTTCTGTTCCCTCCCCCCCTCCACCCTCTCTCGACTTTATTTCACTTTGATGTTCCTTCCCCTCTGTGAAGCCTGAAGTCAACTAAAGGGCTAATGATAACTATCAGAACGCCTGCCATTTGATATAAATCAATATTTACCCAGATGGTTGAACTGAAGTCACAGGAACATTGGAATTGGAAGGAATTTGAGAATGAAAAGAAGAGGAAATACTTTCCCCTACATTCTGTTTCATTGTCATGATATGTTGCAACAGACGAGATTTCGGGAGATCTGGAGACCCTGCTACAGAAAGCAAGAAGAGACAAGAGTTAAAACAAGTTACCCGAAAGAGATAACAAACCGAGGAAGAAACCCACCAGGGGACGATTCTGTAGGAAACTGTTCTAATTCGGGATTATTCAAGTTGATAATTTGAAAGGAGGCATCTGATTCCTAAAAAGCAAAAAAAAAAACATTAAACTATAGAAACAAACACGAATAGGTGCACAATATTTTCATAGTTTACTTACAGTAACTTGAGTTGTAGTATTCAGAGAGCCCATATACAACGATTGACCTAAAACGTTAGTAAAACTCGGTTAAGGATAGTCAATATAATTAAAAATAGAAACTTCGCTAATCGAAATTGACTTACTTGGTTGAAATGTTTCACAAGTAGCATCGGAAACTGGATAAAGCACCTGAATCGGAATACTATATTCAACCATTTCAACCTAAGAATTGATAATAATCAATAGATTAATAACAAAGAGAGTTATCAGGATCATTTTAAAACAGATAACTTAAGTTAATTGAATTAACGAAACTCATAAGAATATTAAAAAAGGTCTTTTCTGCGACTGCTTTTTTACTACAATTTCAAAGTCTTTTATTAAAATTGTTGAAATCTGAAGGGAAAAAATAAGTAATGTTTAAAACAATTACTTATTTTCGATAAATATAAGCTTGCTTATATAATTTTAGCGGAAAGATCAAACATACCGGTGATAGATTTGATGTCGTACCTTCGGAAGTAGTTAACTCAAGACTGCCGAACGACACTAAAATACGGAATATAAATAAACAAAATTAAAGCATGCTGGGTTTCTTCATATCATATACTCAAAAAATAGGGAAATTTTTAATTTAACTTACATAAGAAATAGCTTAAACAATTTGGAAAATCAAAATGGTAGAAAAAATGCTTACGGGGATTTTCGAGGGATTCGGGTGCAGCAGTTGGCGGATGGGACGAATCTATTTGATCTATCGTGCCGGTTTCCACATGGGAAAGCTGATTTTCGATTGCAGGCTCTGGAAAAAAATAATGCAAAGGTGACAATAATGGAGACCAAGTATCTGTCATTCTCATTATTGCTATCTGATGCTTGTAGGTTCTCAGATACTTGAACTAATTAAAAGGGTATTAAAAAAACAATGGAGTTAGATGGAAGAGAGGGAGAGAGAGAGAATAAAGTTCATTATGTAACTAGAGACTTGGTTACCATAATGGTCATTAGAAAACATTTGAACAAAATAAACATAAACGAACAGAGAAGCACTAACCAGTATCCTCGAGTGATTCTGGCAAAAAGGTGGACGTATTCTCTGAAGTCTGACAAGTAGAAAGATTGTCGCACGCGTTTTCTAAATGCAAGATCATACTAGATTTATCCAGTTCCATGACATCTCAATAGCGTACGCTACTGCTAAGCCCTGGATATGAACTCGTGTAGTTTATTTTTAAACTGATAGCCCGATAAATTTGGTTTAATTTTTCCCTTTCATAAATATAGGCTTAGATGTCCACATTTTGGAAACAAACAAAAATGGTATTCTCATGAATCTATGAGGTTAGAGAAAAAATTGTTGAAATCGCAAGCACTTCATCTGGCAGGTTTGAAATGTTCGCAACAAGGCTTGTAAAAAGTACCAAAATCAAAGGTACAATTAGCTAGACAACGCCACATTATCCGTCTTACTTTAACTAGTGCAAAAAACTACAACTGAAATCGCATACTTGTACGACTTATATTGATATTTAACTTACTGGGATTCTCAGAGACTTCTGGTAAAGTGACAGAAGTTGCCGCAATTTGAAGTGACAAATTGGCGAATTCACTAATAGTTTCTTAAAGGAAAGGATAAAAGTACATAAGAATCCTAAGTAAAATCAAACAAAGCAAAACATGAACTTTGGAATGTAATAAAATAGTAGAATACTCAAACAACCACTACCAGCGTCCGGTCTAAATCACAGTTAGATATATGCCATGAACTTTCACATCATATAAGTATGGCTACTTGAAATTGTGTGCTTATTTACTATCATCATAAGCAAAAAGATTGGGCAATCCATTCCAACCGAAAAACGTTAAAACCGGATCACATGATACTCTTCAAGACTCTTGACAAGAGAAGATAAGACAAGAAAAAGGCTCTTTGCTCAAGTAGTGTAACCAGGGCTGTTTCTGTGACATTACCGAAAGTGCTCAGGGTTTACACTGCTTCCTTATTTGCTCAGATGTAGAGGTGGGATAAAACTTGAGACTCTAATAACCACACTTTTTGCAACAAAGTATGAGAGTTTATTTAGCTTGGGATCTGTGGGGGCAATGTGGCTACAATGCTAATCAGTATTTGCGACAGGGGAGAGATTGTATGTCAAGAGAGGAATAGGGTAAAAGAGCAACCGGATAATTCAGTGCACGAGGAATTGAAACCGTGAACTTCGTTCTCAGATGTACCGAAGACAGTCAATCAAGCTTTCTAGTAATAAGACAATGCCAGGTAGGTAAGATAAAAGAGGTTCTGTGTGAATACAGACAATCAAATTCATACCATATGCTAACAGAAAAATAGTAAAAACTGAATATTGCGAATAATTCCATAATGAATCTCAAAGTTCAGAAAGCAAGTACCGCCAGTATTCACTATGAACTTCAATACAAAACTCAGCACTTCTTGACAGAAGTGAAACGCGGTATGCTGAGAATAGACATGAGTGACTGTTTCTAGGACAAAGTGACTTTCCATACAATTTTCCAAATAAGCATCATCTCACAACAGAAAATCAAATACGCAACCTGTTAGACACAATCAATATAGCCAATAACAAAATCAGGAGGACGTGACTTACTTGGAACAATTTGTTTTCCATCACCCTAAAAACATAGTTCAGTAAGTAAGTGAACCAATGGAAGTGAAAGTTAATAAACTAGACTCACAATCTTTTGCCGCTTATTCGAAGACCTATGCGTAGATTCAGCGTTTCGTTTAATTGGCTTAATTGGAATTTTGCCACATGGGGAACAATGGGTGAGAGTTGGTTGAGGAGACTGCTATGGAATAAAAATAATATTAATTAAACGCATTGAAATAGGTATTTGAAGTGGGGGGGGGGGGGGGGGGGGGGGGGGGAGGGAAGGAAGGAAATTAAACTAACCGCATTAGACTTAGACTTAATGCGTGCTGAAGCAGTTCTTCGAGAGGAAGTAGGTCTTCGCTGACTTGTTGAAGGTCTATCTATAATGAAAAAAGAAAGAAGATTTGAATTGAGATAACTGCAAACATTAAATTGAGCCAGCTACCGGCTCTGTAGTTACGAACATAGAAATGACACCAAGAATCTGCTTTTATTTTTTTTATAGCTGGCTTACAAATCGCAAAATATGTTCAAGTAGGCTGCAATTAAGACATCTTTACTTATGGCAAGATTGATTACAACGAAAAATTAAGCCTGAAATCGAATATTTGGTGGGAAATGTTCATCGGAATGAATAGTAATGGAATGAAGAAGCTAACTTAAGCCGAATAGCTCGTCAGAAAAGAGAGCCGAATCCAGCTAGGGGCTTAAAAGGAGCCGTGTCAAGGGGAAACTGGGATATCGGACTTACAGAGAGTAAAAGTTGTCACCCATAAATCATCCATTTTGAGAAAGTTGGCAACTCAAATAAGGTGAGGCATTTTTGATCTCCTAACTTCATGTTTCTATACCGCATTTTAATCCTTACTGAATTAGTGCGATTTTCTGTGTTCAAATTCATACATTAGAACGTGAAAGATTTATAAATTTAATATGGATAATGGGAATAAAACTACCAAAAATAAACTGAAGTTATTGAGAAATATTGAAAGATATGAAAGATGTCATCATCTAATTTTCTAAATTTCTAAGGTTCGAGATTTTTGCTTCTGCACGGTCCTATTCCAGCATTATACCATTCTCCGTAGAAAGAATTTTTTCCAAGGACATATTTCTTCAACATGAATTATGCATATTAATACGAATTAAAATAGATATACCTTTTTGAAGCGAATTGAGTGGTTTCGAGGCAACATCTTTCCTTTGAGGCCCCCGACTTCCCGAAGGCCCCACTTCTTCTACAATAGGAGAGCAAATCAAACGCTGCGTAGTAAATTGATAGATAGAGAGAAAAATGAATGCCATACAAAAATATCTAACCCCCCCCCCCCCTAGACAACATCACATACAACTTTTAAACTGTGAGCTCTGTTAAATCGGAATTATGTAGCATTCTGACCCCTAGACAATTTTTAAAAGGTAAGTGAATTGGGGGCAGTAAGATCAACCAGTTAAGAAGCCACGAACAAGAATTTGGCCGGCAATTCGTGAAATTCTGACTCTGCAATAAACAATAACACCAGGAGATCTGCAAAAACCACTCTAAGATTAATATCTTTGATTCCTTCACCCCTGCTAAACTCCTTGTTATCCAATCTCACGAAAAATTAATTACGAAAGCCTTACCTCCTCCTACCCCGTCGCATAAAACATTTGACTACGAAAGTACAGGAAAGAGAGTTAATAAAGGCATTTTCAAATACCCGTGGCTAAGTTAAAACAAGCTTAAGCAAATGAGTTTAAAATTTAGAAGTGATAAAAAAATTCATGTAATAAGAAATAATCCACACATTACCCTGTGGAAATCCATTTGGAAGCTCAAAAACGGTTTTTGAAGCGGCTTCCCTTTGTTGAATATTTTTGACCTCTAAAGGATCAGATTGAGCTATAATTGCAGGGGGAAAAAATATTTCATGATATCAGTAAGCGCATGTTACAACACGAAAATGAAAGCATGCAAAGTACTAAATATTCATTTACTCCTTGAATATATTTATATTTACCGTCAGTGAAAATGCCACCTCTTCCCTCCTTGAGGCTACTTTAATAGATATTTCAGGTGATATTACACAAGCGTATTTTGATAAGAAAAAAGTACTTAGAAAGAGATAGTGTTTTATGAAGTAATCTGACAAAAAGGTGGACTGCACTATCTTGGCTAAAAAACAGCCAAAAAACGTCGAATCCTGTCTCTACTAGTGCGAATCCCGATCTTGTAAAAAGAATAAACATCTCACTTTTGATTGGTTGTTCTGCAATTTGATATATCTTTCTCAGTTCCATTTATTTTTTTTCCTATTCTAATGGATAAAATTATGAAAAAAATACTCTGGAGACATTTATTATTTAGCAGGAACTTTGCAGACATTAAAGGTTAAAGTGTACATCATTGAGTTCAACTTAGCCCTTCAGTTTACTATGCTCATGGCTGATATCATTTCGTTTTTCCCAGTTCTTTTAATCTTGATTTTTATGCATATTTTGGTGCTTGATGGAATTTATTTGTTGCGAAGACTCTCTAATATGTGATTTTCCAACCACGCCGGTCTTTACTTGAACCTAAAACAACTAGGAGTTGATCGCTGCGGGGTCTCCGTTTTCCTCTATGCTTGAGGAACAGTTGTCCTTAGATAGTACAAAAGCATTACTTTTAGTTCTAGAAAATTTTTACGTTCAGTTTGTAACTTCGTATATCTCTGTTTCCTTTTTGTTTAAGAGGAAACCCAAATGTGCTGTATTCAAATCGCCAGCTGAATTCGCGTATAAAATACAACTTAAAAAATTACTTTGTTCAAACTCATTTCGAAGCATGGACATGGGTTTCGAAGCAATCTCCTTGAGTTTCAGCGTTCCACCCTTTGAAGAACCCGATTGTGCTATAATCAATAAAGCAATTTTTTAAGATCAAGGACAAAAAGCACAAACAATGTACTAGGTGAATCAGTAAAAAATAAGTATTGTGAGCAATCGATGTGATTGTTGGATAAAAATGAATAATTCTCTCCGGGAAATATTTAAGTAACAGTTTATTGTTAATTATCCACATTTGCTAAACTGCAAGGTCATTACCCCGATAATTGCCGAATAAAGTCTATCATCGACGCATTCATGTTTATTCATAGTGTTCAAGAATATTCTCTACTTAGGAAGCTAATCGGGTTAAGACAGTGATAAATAAACATTGCTATGAAGTATGGAGAACTGTAGAAAATATCTAATGGCGATAGTGACACAAAAGACTCCGTTCAATCTCACATTCCACAGGGGCTCCCCCTAAATAAGCTCTGCAGTTTATTCATTCGACTGCATAATTAACCAAGTAATAGACAAATAGAAAATAACCGATGCAAATATATAAGCGAAGAAATCTACGATAATTAAGCGGAAATTTCAAGTTTAGACCGGATTGAAGAACACGTCTAAATAGGTGAAAAGCCTAAACCTCTATCCCGAAAAGAAGCATAAAGATACAGGTTCTTACCTTGAGAAAGGGAAACAAGAGCTGAAGCGATCTCCATTGTTCGTGGTGTCTGAATTGCTGATAGTATAGAACGTACTAAAATGTATTCAAAAAATCCTTTTAAGAATGCTAGAATAGAATAAGATCTGAAATGAGGTATAGTAATGGCATATTTTGTACTTCATGCTTTACACCCTAAACTTCTTACGTTAACAGACGAATCGAAGCACATTCGTAACATGAATGCAAGCCTTCTTACTTGAACAAAAAAAACGAATGCGATAAACACCCTCGATTATTTTATGCCCAAAATGTTGTAATGATAAACCTTTACCCATTAGGGGAGAAATCTTCTCATATTATTCGACAAAAAGGTGTTCTACGTCAAATTGGAAGAGCAGAGGATTTACGCAGGCAAGAGAGAAATGAAAACACGGAGAAATTGCAGGCAAAGATAACAACAGTAATATACAAAACGCACGAAAACAGGTTCTTGATTGATTGAAATTTTAAAAAAATTTTAAAATAAAAAAATAGATTTAAAACATATATATGCACCTTGCTCATGTTTCATTTATGCGAAAAAAGGACTTTCAATTAAATTATGCCTATCGAATTTTAACTTTTCCTATTAATATATGAACTTATAATTCGTTATCACCTGATGAACTGGGTTTAGGATTCGTAGAAACTTTCTTTGAAGGCTTCTTGACAGGAGTTTTGTCCAAATCCACAAATGGCGTTATAGTTGGTGGGTCCTCAGTATATCCTATGGTAAAGAGCACAACCCTGTTATACAAGTTATCACAAACTAACTTCAATACGAACAAGCACTAATAGCTCAAATGGAATTCTTGAAAAAAAAACGAAAGAACAAAAATAAATTAACCAAATAAAGCCACCATCAAAATACCCTCATTTAATGATGTCTTAGCTGCAGTTAAAACGCAAGAATTTAATGGCACAGGTTCTATGCTTGCAACAGGTTCAGCTAGATTCAATAGGAAAAGATATTCAGATACATCAATGACAAGTGAATAGCAGGCTTGAGCGATTAACGATCATATTACTTTCCCTGGGCCAAACCATCTTGATATACCTGAGCTGTTTGTATAATTAAGTGTGCAGACTTAGCGGAAGGCCCTTATCAATTTGCGCCGTCATAGGAGCAGACTGACGTTCCTCCCTTTTTACTTGTGGGAGTGTCATGACCAGTTGCTAACCCCTATTTAAGGAGAGTCGAGTAAAGAGGGCGAGAGACAGTGATCACATCAGACAGTTTTTTTACGCAGAGGGCTGCGAGAGACACTAGAGTAAAGTATTGCAGAACTTAACCTTGATTTGCCAAGTCTAGTGCGAAAGCATATCAAGTCGTTCTACTCACCCAGCTAATCAAAAAGTAATTTAAGCATAATACTTAGCCGAGTGAAAACATTTACTGCCACTAATATTGAAGACTGAACTTTCAAATTCTCCCCTAACACTCTTTTCACCTATTCTCCCATATTTCTAATGTAACCTAGAAGATCAGGATTCTGCTATAATCTATCCGTGAAAGCATACAAAGAAAACTCGCTTGCAACCTCACAATGGTGCCCCGAATTCGTAGACACCACAAATTAATAATTTAGTATTGTGAAAAAAATAAAAGTCAGCAGTAAGAAGAATGAGTAGAAGATTCATACATAGTATAAAAAAATAACCAGACGCTCTCTTACTAGCAAACAAAATTTGTCTAAAGTAAAAAAATTCAAGTGGGTGCCAGAAACAATGTTTGCATATGGAAAAATTAAATGCAATATACAAAAAAACGTGGACAAAATACCTTGAGTACTTCCAGTAGAATCTGCATTCGAAGGTGAAAGAGCAGGTTCCACACTTCTTGAACCTTCTAACGCATTGCCTAAAAGAAAAGATCATACCAAAATTAACTGTTTTGAAGCTATGAAGAAAAATTCACTTCAGAACTGAATTGCAAAATAAGTGATAGCGAAAATGCAAAGTAATGCAAGTCAATTTTAGCGCAGGTTTCACCCTATTACCTGCCAATTTAAGTCTAAAATAACCTAAATGTGCTAAAGCCATGAAGGTCTAGTTGTCAGATGATTTTCATTGATTTGTCAAGAGGGAATACAGCTAGTCAACTTAGCAGACTGTAATTTTGCTACTTGATCACACGCCTTGCCGTTCTTAATCCCACGACGCTAACACTTACCCCCCCCCCCCCCCCCCCCCCCCCCCCCCGCCCTCCCCACCCCATCCTCCGCCCCCCTATCCCTCATCACTTTACTCTTAGCCTTAAGATTTGGTAGAAATCATTCGTTTTGTAAGGTGAAATATCTCTAACATTCAGGAGTTATAAGGTGAAATATTTATCGTCACTTGGCCAAAGGGGCTAAGATTCACAAAGTATTTTCCAAATCTCTTTGATGGTGGAATAGTATTCTGGAGACCCATTAACAGATGGCACTTAATATTACCATTTTAACTGTAACAAATAAAGCAGAACAACGATATAACTACAATTATGAAAGTAGAGAGGAGACAAACTCAATAGAGGGGCTACACAAGAGCCTTAACAACTTTAGCAATCGAAAGAAAGGGAAATCAAAAGAGAAATTCAAGACCACGAAACAACTATAAATAATTTGACTCACCAGAATCATTATTGGGAAACTCGAAGAAGTCCTAAGAAATAAATAAAAAAAATAATTATAATTTTTCATTCCTTCCTTTGTTAGCGAAAGTCTAGTAGTAGATAAAACAGCATAGCGATTTTGAAAATAAAAATGTAGAATAAATAGTTACAAGCAGATCTACTAATAAAGGATAAGTAGCAAAGATAAAAATGCTTACTTCAAAGACCGTCGTTATTCGTTTTCTTGGAATGGATTTCTTCCGAGCACATTTAGGCTTAGGTAAAAGCTCATTTGGCGCGTTTTCGTGATTTTCAACAGAAGGCTCAGAAGTAACAACACTATTGGAAGTGTCAGGCGGCGGAAGCTGATTGAAATAAAATAAACGAGGAAATCAGTAAAAACAAGGCGAAATGGGAGAGAGATTGCTGGGTCAACAAAACATTTACCACAGGCAGTGGAAAGTTTGGATCATCGATTGAAAAGGGATCAAAAGTATCTAGAATATCCGTTAAATCAGCATCCTTTGCAACGTTGAAGTCCTCCTCCAATATGTTTAAAATTTCATCGTAATCCTCTTCATTCAAGCCCTTCGTTAGGAAAGAAGAGAAGAGGAAACAATTATATGAAAATCCCAATAAAGGACTTATTTCAACTAATGACTTTTAATAAATGTTAATAGCTATGAGCTAAAAGAACTCATCACAAGACTATAAGGTTAAAATTGTTAGGCAAATCAAGCATTAACTGGCCAAAGATCTCAATGCCACCCAATCAATACCAGAAATTCGAAAAATATTATACAACTTAATCGATCAATTGATTGTGAATATTAAAACATAATCTCGTGCGTGAAAGTAGGAGATGAATGGTAAAACTCTGACATCATAGTGAATTCTCCACTTTGTTGAAAATTTGCTGTAAACGTTCCTATTGTAAGATTTACTTACTAAAGTAACATTTTGCTTGGGACATGCCTTTGGTAGACCCATCATTATGGCTGCAAAAAGAGCTAGAAAATCAAATTTCAGCGAAAACAGCTGATCTCAACGAGATTTTAATTATCAAGACTAAGAAGCGCTCAGAAATATTTATTTATTTATATCGAATGGCAGGCATTTTGATAGTTATCATTAGCCCTTTAGTTGACTTCAGGCTTCACAGAGAAGAAGGAACATCAAAGTGAAAAAAAGTCGAGAGGGGGAGGAGGGGGGTGAACAGAAGAGTATTTCAAAGATGTAAAAGAGACAGACACAAAGGTAGAGAAAAAGGTAAGGTGAGTACTGTGAAAGTAGTCGAATATGACATACAGTGAGGTGATGGTGTTTTGAAGTCGGAAGTCAATTGCCAATTAATAGACTTTTTTGCCGTATGAGTATACGTCGCCCACGGTGCACCACGTGGAAGTAAGTCTATCACACACCCCGCACTCAGAAATATTAAATCCCGACAAATTCATATATAAAATAGTGACTGATAACTACAAATCGTTGCTACAAGAGATAATTTTAACCGGCCACTAAATAATCCCCACACACTACCTTTGCTTTATCGAAGAGTTTGATAAAGCATGAAATCACTGATCTCAGTTTTGTCAAGAGTGAGAGATGCCGAAATCCTTAAAGTTCTATCAAATTCCTTTAATGAAATTGGGCGAAGTTATTATGTGGTACCTAAGAACGTGTTTAGAATAACAATCGTGACAATTATGCAAGTATTGACAGTCAAACATTTCCTGTTAACATTAACAAATTTCGTTGTCTTAATAGAAGGCAACCTCTTTCAAACCGTACAGCATATCTCCATCCATCCTTCTGGGACTGAGAAAGCACAACCACAGAGAAACTCATAGGTTGCTATGAAGTGCGTTGCTTAAGGTAAATTCTACAAGTTTTATTGAAATAATAAGACTTTATAAAGGAACATTAAAACTTACATTAAAAACGAGGGCTTCTTCTTTCGGCGCCAGACATGAATTAATCTTACAAGCCAAGGTCTCTGCATGAGCTGCAACGCTGAATAAAACTCGCTGAAAACATAAAGAAAAGGAAACCAATAAGGAATAAATCTGAATAGAATGTAAAAGAGATTTTTTACACTGAATTACTATAATCAAGTAATTGATTTTAATACATGTTTCATTCATGAGAAGCGCATAACATTGTGAACGAGACAATTATGTATTTTTTGTAAAGTTGTGCAATATAAGACTATCTGAAAGACAAAAAGCTACGTTGCTATTGAGAAACGGGACACACGCTAATTTAGCAATTTCGACTACTAGGGCAGAAGCACTTGTCAGAAATTGGGCCAATTCACGCGTACAAATTACCAATGAGAACCTGAAAAATGAGATAAGGGAGGGAAGTGCCATTGTAGCAAAAAAGTTGACCCACACACCACAGTACCTGTTAATGGTCTTTTATTCACAATTATACCTTTCGCATTCATATAGAGCTTCAAAAAATAGTCTATCTCATCTTATCTAAAAGATGAATTTTTAATAAAGGATACACCTCACATAAATTGTTACATCAATATAATTTCGATTGGTATACTCTAAACTTAAAATGAGCAAAAACTCACCTCTGCATCTAAGACATAAGACAACTGTGAGCTAGTTGGTGCAGTACGGGACGCCTTTAAGACACGCAGTGGTCTAAAACAATAAAAACACGATCAGTCAATTGTGAAATCAAACAGCTCATGAAACAGGGAAAAACTTTCCAGAAACTTACTTTCGTCGGGAAGAGCCAGTGGAAGAAACATTAGACTCATCTTGGGCTACAGTGGGTTGAGTTTGGAGCTCCGGTGTTTTAGGTCCCTGAAGCCCAAACAAAGTTATTAGTTGACAATTTAAGCGAACTTAACTTAAATTAAGCATACAAAGCTGATCAATGATTTATTATTTCAGAGGAAAATTTAGTGAATTTTACTTCATACGAGAGCTATAGTTTTTGGGCACATATATAAAAATTTTTTGGAGATATTGACCATTTAATTACAGCAGTGATAAGTAAGTGCACTTAGGACAGTAGGTCAAATAACTAACCCCTAAATTCAACGTATCATCTGAGCCGGCAGGAGAAATTGGAAATGAAAGAGATTGTAAATCATTGGATCTGGGAATCGCATCAGCTTCCCGATTTGTACTACTGGGGTCATCGTTGTGAAGCTGGAATTCAGGAGTTCTGCGTTTCACCATATTCTCGGTTAAATTATTTGCAGATAACGAGTCACCATAAGAAGCTTCGGAAACGGAATTCCTTGGCACCGTAGTGCCAAATTGAGTTGTATCCATAAAATCCATGATTTTTCGAGAATCGGAGGTACCTGATACCTGAGTTGTATTAGGTACGGTGGTTATGACAGATGGTGATTTAACGATGGGAAGCTGTGGAACCCGAGGAAAGGACTGAGTTTTGTTAAATGAGAGGTTGCTGACATTTGTCGATTCGAATGCAATGTGTTTCGTAGGATTTACTGTATGGGGAGTAGAATGTCTGATAAAAATATGACGACCATGCTGATTTGATGGAAATAAAATGTTCGAAGCAGCTGGAGAAACCAAGGGAATGCGTTTAGGTAATTTATCACACTGCGTGGACGTATCCTTTCGCGATTTTTTGAATTCGAAAAGAAAGTGCCTAAGGGAAGCAATCGCACCACCTGGACGGCAAATAGGGATCTCAGACGGACCGAACCCTATTGTGGCTTTATCACGTTTTTCGTTCACTAAACAGGTTAAATGATATTACTAAATATAAAAATAAATATTTACATGAATTGACAACATCGGTATAATCTCTTAAAAGATCGTCAAATGTGAATCCAGGTAAACGAAATGAAGCATTGGGAGTGCGATGGAGAACTTCACGCAATTCAGAAAGATAACAACATTCTTGGAGGAACACATTAGCTGTTTGCGAAAATCCAGAATCCATAAGAAATCCTTAAATGAGTTAATAAATACTGTTAATAGAATGAGCACTGTAAAAATTTCAGTACAAAATGTTCGTGTAGTTCTCGACATTTTCAAAAATGTATGATATTGATCATAAAGCAATTACAATATTGAACAAAAATAATCACCTAGAACAAGTCGACAAACTTCGGAAGGTAATAAAGAAAAGTATAAACTGGGTTCCATTTCATCAATAGGTTGATTTTTCAAACTACATTAAGCCCAATGATACAAAATGATGATTTCCAAACTTTGCAAAAGGTCACTATATATTTAAAACAAACTTTCATAAAATACCAATTAATCTCACCAAATAATTTATATTAATTCAGTTATAGCTTATATGAATCATATTATTTTAGATATTTTCTTAAATTTAATGAGCTAGATTAAATTTTGTTTAGGTAATTAATAGCCACATGAGCCCTTGTCTGTATAGTTATATATTAATTTAGTTTAAGATTGAGAAGAGAGAACCTTTTTATTTAGACTTTGCTCCTTATTTCCAGAGATAATTGTTTATTTAATTTGAAATTTCCCTCTTTGTACAACATTTTTTCTTTAAACAGAAAGCCTATTCTCAAACTCAAAATAAATTTACTTTGTTGATTTGAATCAAATTTCTACACTACAATTTTTTCAACCAATGGCTCAACCTGTTCAGTAATTCTAAAGGTGCTGAAATTTATACTGGTTTCATTCATTTATCGGTTAAAATATGTAATCATTTATTCTCGTCCTTCCTGATGAATGATGGCTCTAAATTATCTAGAGTTATTGAAATTCGACATCATTTTGAAAGTTATTTGAAACTATTGAGAACCGTGGAACCATAAACCAAAACGAAAGAAGGCAAAATTTGTATTTTTATTTGGTGTTATAATATTTCTGTTATGCTTTAATTTTATTTTGCCTAACTGTTGACTTTGAGAGCCATTTAAGTTTAACTGAAATTTATTGCTTACTAAAGCAAGGCAAGGTGAACATAGCTACAAAAGGTCAGAGATTGCTGCAAAGAGCTTAGCAAAAATGGCTCATTTGGACTTCATATTATTATTAAAGAATTGGACGAGCTTTTCAGGCAGCCTCAGAACTCTCCTTATCATCAAGATTGACTTAGCTTTTTACAAACGCTTGATCGACATGCCATTATAATAGCAGGCCCTTATCATTTATCTCAGTAATAACTCACGTGTAATGAAAAGGTATAAAGCCACTAGCTCTGAACTCTAACAGTAACTGCTTATTCGGTTCGTTACTAAAGATTTGAGCTTTATTACTATATATATATATATATATATATATATATATATATATATA
>UZAE01012059.1:25530-63162 GCA_900617975.1 Rodentolepis nana
GTGTGTGTGTGTGTGTGTGTGTGTGTGTGTGTGTGTGTGTAATTATAATATAATATATAGGGTTTCCTTTCTATATAGCCACTCTCAGTTGAAGGAGTAGATTAACTTGGTAAAACAGCCTTAGAATTTTAAACATAAGCCTGTGTGAAAAGAGTTCTGAGCATATTTATTATATATTACATGAATAGTTATGTAAGTAACACTAGGTTGTTCTGAAAATAGACGATTATCTGACTAATATATGATTTGGGTTAATTTTTTAAAGTAATAAATGTAACAGTGATACAAATCACTTATTTTTCAAGGCTATTTTATTCCCTTGAATAATAAAACACAATAATTTTTTTGACAATTTTAATGTCTGTTGAAAACTTTTCATTGTTTATTGTAGGTAAAATCATTTCATAAACTTGATTAAATATAATGCTAAACATACAAGGTCAAAAATTCTAATTCCGGTGCTTTTCGCTTAGCTGGTCATTATGTTAATGACTGAATAAAGCGTAATATTAATAATTTTTTAATTTTATTTGCTTTCCATTTGTGACTTTTCATTGATTAAAATAGTGGTTCTTTATTCCGTTCTCTTTTCTCTCATCTCTATGTTTAATAATAAGAAGATTCCATACTTAGCTGTTTTAATTACAAATCTGTCTTTTTGTGCATTATGAACATATAAATATCCGCCATTGATGATGAAAGCATGTCTATGAGTGATATGCTTTTAGGCTGAAATAAAATCAAAAGGGATTGATTTGTGCCGAAATTAAAAGATGAAAATTTTCTATCATGATGTGAGCAATGTTCAACGTTACAACCTCAATGGAGTAATAAAAGTAGTTGACGCCACTAATATCACACCAATGCTCTATTTTGGGGCAAAACATAAAGTAGCTGTTAATAAGATGCAAGAATTAGCTTAAATTTTCTTCAATTAAACCCAAGAAAACAGTATTAACTATCCTACTGAGAGCCAAATTTAGATGGAAAAGCTCTCGCATTTAGCCTTGATGCTTTCAATTATTTTCTCGTGACTAGTCCCAAAGTGGATAAGGGCGAATCGGGATTAATGTGAAATATAATGAAAGATAATTTCACTGATTTGGTGAAATTCATTGATGGTGAATAAAAAAACGAATATTTTGATAAACTACGTGATATGTATTAAGGAAGATTAATTGATTCAGAAAGCTCACTGTATAATTTTGAGTGGTTCAACAGCACGTCCTTCTAAGGCGAGTGCACGTTCGAGTTTTGGAATGTTGAATCGTCTAAAAAATTATGACTGAACATTCAAAATCAGTCATGACAGATTTAATAGTAAGCATTGCTTCGATACCTCATGATTTGAGCAGTTCTAATCCATGTTAAGCCTTGATATCTCCCCCCCCCCCCACACCCATAGAACCAAAAATATTCTAATGGTTAACGAGAAATAGCAAATTTTATTAATTAGAAGAAATTGAGCGGACCTTTGAGTTAGACTGCACAGGTACCATTACCTTTATAGCCTATTAAACTGACTGCTTGTTACCAAGAGATCAAATTTATTAGAACGTTGACGATTGACCTCAAGTATGAATAAAATTATTCTACTAAAGGGATCACAGGGTCTTTAATGCACATCTATTTATTAAGCTAGAAATCAAACGAGTTAATCAATCAGATTCAGGAGCAAAGGAATTTGGATGGCGAAACGCTGCCTTAGTATCAATTAAATCTCATTCAGAGTTTAAGTTTATTGGGAACCACAAGTATTTCTTATTATTTTTTGTATTTACTTCAAAATGTTGGACTCACAACGTTGTTTGGCATCGATAGATGTATGTGATATATGATTATATGTACAAATTTATCTTGATGGAAAAGTAGACAAGAGATTTGCACACATCGCGTCCAAGTTACTGATAAGGAACAAATAAGATCCATAATTTTTTCGCAAGTTCATTTTACTGTTAGATCAAATCGTAATTGAAGTTTACAGTCGGTTTTATTTTTAGTAATCAATAAGCATTTCTTCGTCTGACCTCATCGGTGTTACTTGAATTGGCAAGAGCTAATTTGAGGCTACTTTATGAATAACTAAAACAGATATAAGAAAAGTTACGAAAAATTTTCTAGTCTAGATAATTAGGTCAGCCAAACCAACATTTTTCTTTAAAGTGCAGTTAAGTTATAATTTGACAGTTATTATACTCAATATTAAAATTCACGGCAATTTAAAAATGAATCTATTTAACATTTTACAAAAAATGATAATTTTTTGGCTTTGGAACACAACCCAGAATCGGATAGGGTTACTGATTGAAACACGTACTTCCATCATAAATTGTTCACTGATTTTGAATTAAAGTTTCCAGTTGTGACTTTTAATGGGTCCAAGTTAACGAAACGGACTCTATAAAAAAATTCAAACGGAAAATTTATTTATTTCAAATGGCAGACATTTGGATTGTTATCATTAGCCCTTTAGCTAACTTCAGGCTTTACAGAGGATGAGGGGGAACATCAAAGTGGCAAAAAGGTCGAGAGGGGGACAGAATAATGATTTGCAGATGTAAAAGAGACAGACAGGCACAAAGGTTGAGTGAAAGGTAAGGCGAGATCTGCTGAAATGGGGGAATATGACATACAGTGGGGTGATGGAGGTTAGAAGTCAACTGCCGGTTAATAGACTTTTTGCCGTATGAGTATACGTTGCTCAGGGTGCACCACGTGGAGATAAGTCAATCACACACCCCTCAAACGGAATATTTGACCTATCTTCTTATAGCAGAAAAGGAAATGTTTGAATAAAAAGATTTAAAAACTGTGCTTTATGGGAACTGTTTCAATATTGCGTCTCAATTTTATTAAGCAGGTAATTGAAAATTTTTCATAACTCCAATTCCATCTTGAAAGCTAAATTACCCTGTTTGTCTGAGATTTGAACTCAAGGGAAACAGTGATTTATGGATGTATGCAACGAAGATTTTTTTAATACATGCCTCGATAATCCCATGAAGAAGTGTCCACATTGATTTGAAATGAACGAAAAATTCACTTTTATTTTCCATGACTTGGTGTTTGTTACCAAAGCGGATTGCAGCACGAATAAGCCTTTACCTATCCACGGTTATTTTATGCCAAGATGCCCTCGTACGGAAAGGCTCCGAAGTTGGCTAAGCTGCCTCAACGGTAAAGAGGAAACAGAAGTCTGGCGGTGAGCATGCTTATTCAGGCCGTGTAGCTAACGCGGAGCTTATTCAGTGAATACACTTTTGACTATCCTGACCAAGTCTCTGGCGCTCACGACAGCACGAAGCATGAAATTCGTTGATTCCGCACTACAGTTAATACTGACAACTCTGATCCCCCCGCCCCCCCCCCCAAATCACGAATCAACAATTTATTATTATTTCATTATTGTTGAAATCAATAAGACACGATTACTTAAAACAAATGTAAATATATTGATTGAAATGATGAACGAGGTACAAAGTGATATTCAATGAAAGAAGAATATATAACTAAACGGATATAATGAATCCATATTCTTCATCTATATTCATATTTTCATATTTGCATTTATAGAGAATAGTGCTACTAGGCCTTGGAACGAGAATGGCCAGAAATGGAGATTGAAAGTCCTTTTGATTTAGGTATGGAAAGGTCACCGTCAAAAAATATCCCCTATAATTTGACAATTAAATTAAAAGCGATTAATAAATTTAATTGAAAACGTGCACAAATTACTCACATTTCTGTTCCATTTTGTACAACCGAGGGAAAAAAGTTTACAGTCGGCGGGGATTCCACATTCTATGGAGAGCAGAAAATGGTACCAATGTATATCAAACAATTTTCAAATTTAATCAAGTACAACTTACTGTAGCAAAGCAATTAATAAGTATTTTATTGCCATCTATGTCAGGAAGATATCCGAAGACCTTTTAAAATTTAATGGTTTCGTGAACAATAGACTTTACCTTATTCATTTTCAGATAGATACAAAGAGAATTGTTGAGTGCCTTGGGATTTTGACAAGATCCAAGCACATCAGGAAGAAACTTACATGCTTTATGAAATTCATCGTCCCCACGAATTTCAGTCTCAGAATTACAAATGGAACTTGAACGCTCATATTTTAACAGAAGCTCATTTGAGGCATTCACATACATTTCTATGTCACTGGCTTTGATAGTGTGATACTTTGGGGATTCTTTACCAAAATCTAATTTTGGTAAAAAACTAAGACCTATTTAAAATTTATGTTTATTAAAACAGACAAATTTGAATAGTGGTTAAATAAGAAACATGGGAAACAAGTTTGTCATTTTACCTGGGCCCTCTCCCAAAGGACATTCCTGACCAGTGAGAAAAGGAACTTTCTCATCAATTACAGCGTACAATACCAAAAGAATCAGACTCAAAAGAAATCCCAGGAGACAGGCATAATATATAGCATAATAAATTATAATTAGGACTAAAAAACTTTTATTTGTATAAGAGTTCATACCCCAGCTTAAAGGCTTTCTGTCTAGAAATGTACACTGTTTGGGATTGCATAAGAACAATCCAAATGATTGAAATCCCTTAGTGAACGAGCGTGTAACCTCCTTAATGTTTTTCATCCCTTAAAATGTGGAGTGCGAAATGAGCAACCGACAAAGGTCAATAATTGTTATGTATATTGAAAGATATAAACAATTGAATATTTTAAGAAATTCATCAATATATCATATGATCAACTTTATAAGGATTTGGCGTTGAGTTAAATGCTCATTTCTAGCAATAATTATTTTTTGCATAATGATATTCAAATGAATTTGTTTGACTATTTGGATTGAAAAGGTGAATAACCCTATAATACTGAGAGAATATAAATTAAGATTTCATATTTATTTAAAATTCTTATACTATTCAAATTCATTCATGTTTTGAAATCAGCCTCTTCCATTCAAACCAATTAAAACATGCGCAAACTATAATATGTTAATTAGTGTAAATCGCACAAAAGTATAGTTAGAACTCTTACTGTTCTTCCTGTCTGTCTAAAATTCGGCTTTTAATACTTGCCTTAAACGGTTTTAGTAAAATTTGCTGCCTTTGAAAAATTATTTGCTTGATTTTAATGTTACTCGATAGGTCAAATCTACTATGGTGTTGCATGGCGTCATTCAAGCAAATTACAGAAAGAATCCTAGCGAAGCCATTGTATAATCATTTATCTAGTATCGATTTTACAGAAATAAAGAAACATCCTCTCAGATTTTTGATATCTGGTCTGAAACCCTTTACCTTTTCCTAATTTGTTGTCTTTTAAGCAATCAATTTTAGCCATTTTGTACTAGTAGTAGATTAAGTCATAAACTAGTCTATTTGTGAAAAAATTTCTTATTATGTTTGAATTAATCTCAGCTCCTTGAAGTATTTGCAAAAGAAACAACATACAGAAAAACTTCCACTCTTCTTCATTCCGTTCACTCTAGCTTGATGTCCTTTGACGAATATTCCATGTTGCTTAACACCAACATTTTAGCTTGTCCTATGAGCTCGCTAGATTTTTGAATAATTAGTCATAAGGCTGAGCTTTTATCACATACGCTTCCTTCACTATCCCCAAGAGTTCAATATTAAGCAGAAGATCACCCTGTAGAATATTAAGACTGCATGGATTATATTGATACACATTCAAAAGTAATATTGCCTCCAATGACGATTTTCATGTATTTTATTATTTATCTGCAGTTTAGCTTGTTTAACTCAAATGCCAAAGAACCTTTTACATTATTGTTGAAGAAAT
This sequence comes from Rodentolepis nana, assembly GCA_900617975.1. Classification (NCBI taxonomy): domain Eukaryota; kingdom Metazoa; phylum Platyhelminthes; class Cestoda; order Cyclophyllidea; family Hymenolepididae; genus Rodentolepis; species Rodentolepis nana. The sequence continues at coordinate 31,316 of UZAE01012059.1, forward strand.
GGAGATACTTGGTGATGACGCTACTGGCCAAAAGGGTCGTCTCGAATCTCCAAGACTTATGACTCACTCAAGATGAAAAATGTCATAGACAGCAGATATTAGAAAAGACTAACATGCAATATTATCTATATACATTATTCATCGGCGGTTCAGGGAGTATTTGCACATGCTTTAACGTGAACTCCCTAGTGGATGCCAATCAACAAGAGGAGACATAAATGACACTTAGAGAAGATTTTTTCCATAAAATCGGAATATAATCAGTGACTTGATTCGTTTTATCCATTCAATTATTGTGCTTTTGAATTAATTACCATATCACGTACACACTCCTTTCCAAGTTTAACCGTTAAGACAATTTACCATAATTTATTTGCCTCGATACCAGAGGCATTCAACCGAGAAATTTATACAATAGATGAGATTTTTGTTGCAAAGGCATAAATTTTGAGAGGATACGAAGATGGGTAAAAGAAGTAAGATAATTGTGTTAAACTCAGGTTAAAACATATTTACAAATTCACATCTTAGTTGACGATACTTCCATCTTGGCCAAAATCTGAGACAACGGGGCTGCATAATTTATCTAAAATGAGAACGTAAGTGTAATCGCTATTTATGCATTGCAGAATAGCCAGCATAACTATTCGCAGCTGAGAAATTATTAAAATATTGGTATAGTAATACCTTTTACGAAAATAATTTCTAAATTACCTTCAAGAGAAACGGTAGAGTAATTTGACGTAGGGATGGTGGCTGAAACAATGGTTTGCCTTTCATAAGAGGGTCGATTAAAATCAAGACTCGTTCTTGGCAAAGTTGTGCGTTTAGTTGGTCTAGTTATTGCAGATTCAGCTGTACGTGTAACAGAAGGCATAGTTACAAGTGAAGAGGTGGATTCAACATTCCTAAAATAGGAGATGTTTATTCAATGGTTATATACAATTGAAAGAGAAAGTAAAAAATCATATCCAATTACTTACGAATCTTTAATTGAATACCGCAGAGGTCTTCCAATGGAGCTAGTCGGTCTTTTCTTGCGATCTTTGTCTACTTTAGCTAATAGGGGAATGGTTACTCTGTGCAGAGCCCTACTATTCAAATACCCAGGTGTTGTAGAACACTTCTTCCGGTAATTCGTCGATGACATCATAACTCCTTCCAAGGCTTGGGCGGGCTGGATTGTTGTTGCCACGGCACAAGCTTTAGTCATATTCTGGTCTAACACAGAGAGACTGGAGGTTGAGTGTCGTCTAAACACTGAGTTTCAAAATATTGATTAAAATGCTATTTACTTGTTTTAAATAAGTAGAATGATCTTTTAAGAACTTACTATAAGCACCATTGCTTGACGTTGGTTTTGAAACTGATAACTCATCAGACTTTGCGGCAATTCCAGTAGCATTGTTCTGAGATGGGGCTGGAACTGTTACCTTTCCCATTGCACTTCTTGACTCATAAACAGACCGAACTCGGGCTAGTAACTCTTCAACACAATTTTTACTACTATTCAGCGTTTGAATAGTGAAAAGGGTGTCATAGAGATCACCATGGATGGAAGATTTGTGCCCCTCTGCTTGAGAGTCAGCTTCAGTAACTTCTAGCATTGCACGACGCCATTCCATATGCTTTTGTTGAAGGATACTTCTTGGTGACTGCCGATTAGGAAGAGCTGGGTTTCTCTTGTCTTCCATGGTCTCAGGCTCTTCTAAAATAGAATATTTTAATATAAGCGATATTAATCCATAATTTATAAAAACTCATTGAATTTAGTTCACTTTAAATGCAAACCCTTCTAATACCGCGGGAATTGAACTGGAACAATTATTTCATCCATTTATTGTGGGAAAAATCGCATTTCCCAGTCTTAATATGCTTCCCACCCAAAAGTCTATGATCATATCATCTTGTAAAAATTGTGAGAAGTAAAAACACCTAATTCAGCAATGTGAGTAAAACGAAGGTCTATTAAGTTAATATTTTTTGGGATCTCACGACTGCCATGCTAAGATTACTCTGGATGCTGAATATCATGCAATATTGTTTCCACTTTCCACCTTCTGGAAGAACCAATTGAAGTAAAAATCAAACGAGTGACCCTTATAATTAAGTGATCTGTTAATAAGCTCTGGATAAAACGAATGAGGAATCATTCGATAAACCATTTGACTGAACTATGAACTTAGGAATGTAAACACCTCACCAATTAAGCACTGCACAATCCGAATACATTAGCAAATCACTTGGAGCTCATTGGTAGCATGAATTAATTTGTAAACCATTTGATCATCTCACTGTAATTTATTGAGCCTACTTTAAGTGGAATTTTAATTACCTTACAAAGCGACCAAATCTTACAACTGTGACTTACCATACCTGAATTATCGAGTTAAGAAAACAAGGTTATTGTGGTGACATTAAATTTCGATATATCTGCTTTATTAGCTAACCAAGCAACCAACCATCCTCTCCACTTATTGCTTAAATCCGTATCGATAATGAATTTTGGTGGTGGTGGGGGAGGGGAGGGGTGGGGGTGGGTTGAGATGATTTTGGACGTTAACAAAATTATAATGACAAACAACTCAATTTTCTTAATAGCGTATCCAGAAACTCAACCTTCCTATTATACCAGTAGCAACTTTGTGGTACTTTGGGCATCCTTACCAAGTACAGATATCTCCTCGTGTGTGAGACTTCGCGTTCTATCCAACCTAGGAGAAGTTTTCAAGTCCTTCGACTTGCGCATTAGCACGGGAGTTAGTGATCGTCCAGTCATGGGGATTGGTTTGGCAATTTCATTAGTCTTGGAAGCAGTATTGCTCCTTCCACTTGGCGATTTGCCATGCTTTGAACGCAGTCGTTGGGGAAGATTTTTAAACGCCCTTGACTGCCTAATAATTTCATTCATTGCGCGAGCAGCGCGCTTTGTGTCACCAGAACTTAATAGACGAGTTGGAGTATTGGAGGTTAAAGGTTCCGAAGCGAGTGAAACTAAATGGTAAGAAACCCGCGCTTTAATCCGTGCTCATCAACTACGTCTAATTAAGCAATTTCGCAACTTACTTGACGTTTGAGTAAACTCTTCACTATCATCATTATCATCCAACATATCTACCAATTCACTATCGTTATCATCATCAGGATGGGAAAAGATTTCATTTGCATGAATAATAAGAAGCTCAATGAGACCCTTATAGGCTCCTTGAAAGGCTAGCTGTGCTGGCCTAGAGAAAATAATTGCAATAAAATGCAACTACGGAAATCGTAAAAGTAGTGCAATAACTAAAACTCACATGGAATAGCCATTAAGCTGACCTGGAACTGGTTGACAATCTAACGATGTAGTAGAAGGAATATCTTCAGAATTTTGCGGAGACGAATTAGGTGAATATGAGGGATTAAGAAGAGAAGGTCCAAAGATGATGGCCAAACTAGCAGGAGTCATTCGATTATGATGTGTGTGCTCTATCAATCGGCACAGATATCGAAATAAGAAACCGGCATTTCGTTCATATTCTAGCGGCATTTTACGTGCAATCTGCTGCAAGCGCAGTATCTGAACTGACTTGTCTTTTCTATAGGGGATTAAAATCGAATTTCACTTGATCTGCAGCTGGACATCTGGACCAGAGGCAGAAAGCAACTTACATTTGTAGCGCTCCTGCCCATTCATTAAGAAGGTGAGTAGTAAGAAGCGGTTGTGGGAGACTTCGGAGGTACTGTTTCATAGCATCAGCTATCACATAGTAGTCGTATTGGTCTATAACACTCTCCGCTCGAAGAGAATTAAGTGCACTCTGGAAAACATGTTGGTGAATTTTTGGTTAAAATTTAAGTAGAAACAAAGTAGCCGATTAGTAAATTTTCAGCGTACCTTCAAAGTGTCAACTTTGGTTTTGCTTCCAGCAATGCGGAAAAGGCCCTAAAAGCACATATACAAGCAAGACTGAATATGGTTATATTAGATCATGATACGCGATCTACCCAATAAATTTACTTCTTCACACAGAGCAGCGTCTCTGTTTAAGACTTGAATACAGATTTTCAGGGGATAAGCGATTTTTGCATGTGTTACGACTAAATGCGTTTCCAAGCTACGGCCATAAACAGGTAGGGGACATTGTTCATCTAGACAAAAGGAAGATATTTATTAATCCAGTACAGTTAAGTATAGCAGTCTCCTGAGGGCAGTAAGAAAGCAAAGAAAGACCTACCAAGTTCTGCTCTTAGTAGCGGAGCCAATTCATCTAATATAGTGGCACAAGTTCGGTGGTAGGCGGCGGAGATTTCGACCATTTCTACAAGAGCTTGTGAACATTCCAGCGTCGACATGGTCTCGAAGGTGAAAAGTTCCCTAAGAGCTTTTTCCTAATATTATGGATGTGTAAAGAACTTGAAATTTACCTTAAACAGTTGTGATTCAGCCTCTAGGTCTTCTTTGATGGCATTCAGCTGAGTTGCTTTGGCTGTTTTGAGAATGTTTCCTTCGACATTAAGTATCCCTCCAGGCGATCCTGATATGAGAATAAGTGTTATTATTTTGAAAAAAATTTTTTTACAACTTAGTTACAAATCTATCTTTTAAACCACTGTCATTTATCTGCGATTTGGTTGAATTCGTCTCACTGGCCTACTGCTGACTATCATCTTAACTGGCTTTTTCACAGTTCCTTACTTACATAATAGACTAACGCACATTTTTTAACTGCCCAACCAGAATGATTTTAGTATTTAATTACTCAAAATGTTCTACCTTGATTGCTACCCATTGCATAGAGAAAAGATAACAAATTCAGTCTAAAAATAGTTCAAAACGGAAATAACCAACTAAGCATTATTGTTACATGTACTCCTCGGAGTCGAGAGCAGAGATTCCAATGATTATCCAAACACTTTTAATGTAAAGCCCCCAGATTGTTAAAGCTTTATCTTAATGGTATGATCTAATGTGTCAAAGTACAATTTTCTGAATTAGATTATTCTGTTTATGAACGAGAAGTTGGTTTTACTCTGTTCGGAACTTGCTTATTAGGTGGATTAAGATGGGTAGACGGTCATGTCATCACACTAAAGAGCATGCTGTGTTTATAAAAGTGGTAATTAAGTTAATGCACTTTAATTTACGCATTGGAGAATGGGACACTGAAAAATTACTGCGCAAGGGTAAACAAATAGACATGAAAAAAAACAGAAATTACCAAATTGAATTCAATTGCACTACTGAAGTGGTCAAATTAGAGTACAAGGTTGAAGATACTAATGCGGCTCTCGCATGCAAAAAACCTAAATTAACGTGAATCAGCTTAAATCAGGAAATTAGATGAACATTACATAAAATCAAAAGGATACTGACTGAAATGAAAGTCAAGCTTTCAAATAGAATACGTATCGTGAAACTTTTTGTAATCAGCCTCAACTTCTGATTGTCGGTTTTACTGAATCGAAGATGCGATTGAATCAATGGAGGCTGTGCAATGTTTGGTGAGGTCATAGGTTAGTGGCCTACTAGCGTACTCCAAGTGATTGGGGCAAATGATTCGACTAGTGGAATCTGGATGACATAGTGGCAGAAATCTAGACTCTCATGCATTAAGATCCAGAATGTTACTACACTTCCTAAGGCGAGGCTTTCCAATATAGGCTTATTGGTTACGATCAATTTGAAAACTATTGCAATAATTCATATAGCTATTCATGGCTGAACAAAGATTCAACTGAATAAAATTGCCACGACCAACTATGGAATTAGATAAACAAATCAGCAAGTCTCAGATGTACCAGATATGACTCTACAAAGAAAGTGGAGTCATATGAATGAGTGTGCCGGTATTTATTTATAAGAAAGCAGGATAAGCTCATTTGTAACATATTTTACAGTCAGAATATTTCTCAATTTAAGTATTTGGAACATTACGCATTTGGTTTTAGAACTCCTGACACATTCTTCAGATCCATGAATAAATTGAATGACATCTCCTGCATTACTAACACTTTTACTTTAGGAATCTGCATTCCTTGCAAAAATTATTGCGAATTAAATTGCAATACCTTTTATCATAGTGGAGTTTGAATGTTGATTGTGGCTGGTTTGGCTTATAGGTGAAGAGGTATTCTTTAAGATGCTTTTGTTTGGATTTATTTTACATCCGCTACCTTTCCTATTAGAAGTAGCTCCTTGAGACTGCAAGCTCTCTAAAGGTGCCTAAAATTAGAAATCAATGATTTAGGGTGGTGGAATTTTTTAGTTAACCTGAGATTAGCCGATTATATACTAACCTCACTGTCCGGTGATTGGATCTCATCAGTTGAATAACCTTGAGAATGAGCCAATGAGTTTGCAGCACGTGCAGCTCGTTCACTGACTGAGCGCAATTCACCTCCTGCTCGCCATGCTTGTCTTCGAGAGCGCACCATTTCACTATTGGGACCAGTAGCTTCGGCTACACGTTTCATTGGGCTAATCACATTCTCCTGAACACGAGCTCCCCAGTTAAGTCGTGCTTGTGCGAGCTGACTTGAAGCTTGGCCGCATCCGAACAGCAAGTGACTGAAATCGTAAAAGGGAACTAATTTGCAACTGATATTATATAAGTATATATAAATTCAGAGGTTGGGTGTTCGAAGATTTTCACCCAAAATTTCGTGGATTTACATCTGTTCAGTAATATAATAGCACTAATAACGATTATTTCATGTTAGTGATCCAAATTATGGTTATTTTATTTAATAGGATTTAAATAAATATTAATTTACCATTCTACCCGTAGAACAAGAGGTTGATTAAAGTGTTTCACCATAATATCTAGCTAAGCTTAAATAGTTAATGCAATAAAAGGCAAAAAAAGTAATTTATCACTTTAAGAATATTTCCAATTAAAAGCTACTCTCGTTATTACTGACAATAGTGAATCAGGACTTCTTGTATACTTTTAAAATTGTCTTAAAGCTCGTTAGTGAATACTAAACAATATCTAATTGCTTTGTCTTAGACAGCATCCGAAAACAAAAGACAATTATTACCAAAATAATGAATAGTATTTTAAAATAATTATATTGATTAAACTTATTCAGTTTGAAAATAAAGGTCGATAGGTAACAATAAATCATTACCACAAAAGTACAAAATTACCGATGTAATATGATCCATTACCGTTCTTTATGACAATTAAAAATTGAATCTTATAGATTTTAAGCAAGCAGAGAATAAATAAAGAATCTCCATGTCAAGCGAGAAGAAAAAATACCTGGGGAGTCAGACAAAGGGAATGCATCAGCAAAACACTTTGTGTTATACAGTGTCACAAATAATTTCTAAAAAGAATGCATTGTTCGAGATATAAGATATCGTAGGTAGAGTGAATAGTCAATGAAACTGGATGGGTTCTACTGTGGGCACATTTTAGAGAAGACAACAACAACCCAAAGTATATAAATAAGATAAATATTGCATTCATGTACACACGCACACACTTATCATTTGTCTCGCTTCTCTACTGTCTTTTTGCCTCTTCTCATGCTTTTTTCCATATCTATTATTTAAGGAAATCTGATTTGCACTCAGCTCTCAATTCTTCACCTTGGAAAAGCTGTCGTTGTCTGTTGTTAGTCGAAAGTCTCAACTTCTTAAACCTGGTTTTTGCTACAATATCGAAGGGGCATGATCACTAACTCTGTTTACTTAACTGGCAAATGATCCCAAGGGCAATGGGAGAATGAATTCAACAAGGAACTTGAGTGACATTTGGAATGTTGGAACGTGATTGGACAATTGCTAACAACGATTTAGAATGAAACCACCTGGTGAATCCTGCTTTCAATTGGAGCAAGGTCGTTTGATGTTCCTATTTTGCTCTCTGTTTTCACTTTATCCCAAACCTTTGATAATTTCACTATTTTCTTGTCTATATCAGCGGTAAATTTTGATTACTTAAACTTTGTAATAGAGTTAAAATGATTTGCAAATTAAAATACAATAAAAATCTAATTCAATTACAAACAAAATTTGTGAAAATATTGTCTCATTTACCAAACAAATGTAGTACATAACCACTTAACGCGAGTGTAAATCTAACTTGAAAAATAAACAATGTCCAAGGAGTAATATAAATTATTTACGATCTACTTTTATACGGGTCGTATACGGGTGATCCCTCGGCCTATAAAAGACCACAATTACAGAAAAGAAAGAGAAGTGAATAAGCTTTCGCATCCACTGCATACACGTCCCTTCTAAGTGGATCTGAGTTTTTTTCAAGCGCTTTTATCCACTCACAAGGTAGGTAATACATAAGCCCAAATGCAAAACAAAGTAAGGAAAGCCGTGACAGGAGAGTGGCCTATTTCTAGTAAAAATGACCTATGTTTTAGCGAGAACGATCAGCGCTCTTTCTTAGGAGTTGAGTCATTTACCTCTTTGTGGAAAAAATGGAATTTTTTTGAAGAGATTTCCTGGGATGTTAATTTTTTAAGGAAGATGGCCTTAGGGTAATGCCACACTGGTTTGTTACTGGACAATTTGGCATGATCTATTTATTTCTGAAATAGTTTGCAAATTAGCACTTCGATTAAATTAGCTATCTCTAATATTAAATTCTCATCAATATAAAATGTTTGCAAAGCAATTCTCAGTAGAGCTTTGCATACATGTCAATTTATGGTCACATCATAAAGTTCAAAAATCAATTGTTCGGGAGCATAAAAAAGAGAGTTAAAGTTTATAGCAAGATTACATGCTCAGATCGATGTGATTAGCGCTGAGGAAAGTCGCACAAAACCCCCCGAGTGTTTTTTTCTTGTTAAAAACATAGGCAACTGTTTATGCATAACTCGAAGTTAGACCTCATGTTATACTCGTTTTTCGCATGTTCTAAATCAAAACTTTTGGTTAAGAGAAGGCCATTGGCTCTTAATTGCCCGGAAAGTTTACTTTACTTAATGTATGGAAGACATTTGTGACATAAAGTGGACAAAATTACTTAAATGCTGGAAAGAAAACTTTTCTTAAATACTCCTAACCTCCTCCAGCGCTAATGCAAAACACGAAGAGAGTGAAGTTAAGAAAAATTCCAATTTTAAAATTATAAAAATTTGAATTTCTTTGCTCTGGCCTTTTCCCTAAGCATCTCGCTTCAAGATTGAAGGTGACAAATTTAATTCAATTTCAACTTCTATCGTGAGACAGATCTGCTCACTCCCTGAAAAAATGCTAATATGTTTTGGATCAAACTTACGTTTAAATTTCAATAAAAGTTAGCACAAACAGGATGAAAATCTAAGCAGAGAATTAAACGAATTGAAGTTTAAAGTTTGTTCTTGAATTAAACTGGCACTAGTTAATGTAGTCATCAATTTATATATTAATTAATTTTTGTTTATATATTGTTTTGGCGCGAATTACTTAGGTGCTTACAGGTCTAGAGGCATAAACGCAACGTACTTAACCCCGTCGGTGACTAAACTGAGCAAACGGAAAGCCGAATTACACGAATTTTCATAAACCGAGTTAACTACCTCTTGACATACTCTGGCAGTTGGCAAATAAAGAACAACTGCATAACCCCATGGCTACGAGGCCCTCCTTGACAAATTAACTAAAAGAGCCAACACACACGCATTCTTTACTTGTAAAATGATCTGAGCGTCACCCTTTACCAGAAATTCCTTGACAAAAGTTGTGAATAGTTGAAAGAAAAGTTGTGGTTGAACGAGAAGTGGTTAGCATTCGGTGGCTTGACGTTTTGGAAACTTTCGAGTAGCCTGTTAGGCAAGAAAGCGTGAATCACGCAATTCTTCTCATTAATACAACAAGATTTAAATCCACCCAAAGCGGAAAACAAAGAGAATGTGGAAAGTAGGGATTTAATTAGTTAGCAATTATTAAAAATTAGTGTTATTTTTAACTTATTTACTTATAGAAAGGGAATTTTGTCATATTTGTGAGTAATAAATAAATGATGTCTTCGTGTTTTCTTAATTGGAATTTCGCACAATTACTAAAGCGCCTATTATCAGACTTCATTGTCGGTAAAGTAAAAATCGACAACTATCAAAAATTAAAAAGTTTCCTGAACTTTAATTTTAATAATTATTTTTGAAATTTGATTCTTCAAATCCTTAACAATCACATTGATAAATTTGGTCAACTTTCGCCAAGTGTTTATTGATCAAAAATTAGTTATGATGAGCAAGAAAACATATCTTATTCAATCACCTCAAGAGGTTTTTTTACTGTCTTCTTTAATATTACGATTATATTGAGAATTGAGAAGATGGCCTGCAAGCTAATAAAATTATAAAGAACCAATGAAATAGCTCTTAATGCATACTCATAACATGACATTTTGACCACAGTTCAGATTCCATGAAGAAAAGGCAAAAAATGAAATACCAACTTAATAGTTGAAAAAAATAAAATTATTTACAACAATTAAACTTCCTTAATGTCTTGTTATTAAGTAAAGTGGCAGTGATGGAATCCCATCCTATGCCATAAATATGAAAAAAAAATGATTGAAGAAGGGGATATTCGGGAAATCCACTATATTCCCAAAACAATTTTGAACATCTTTCAGAAGTCGAGGGAATCTGACCCAACTTCTATTTAGAGACTAATAATAGGCGAAGACACATTGCGTGGGGGTTGAAAGAGCTTACCTGAGTGTTGGTTGGAGATTTGCAAGACGCTCTGATGCTTCAAGACAAATTCGGGCCAAAACTGTTTCTGGCATCTTTTTAATTTTCTGTTAAGGCAAAAGGAAAAAAATACGGACTTAAGAAATTAACTTAAGCAAGTATGTGAAGAAAAAATTATAAATAATGAATTTAAAAATTTTCTTCATTATGTTTAAAATACTTTGGGATAAAACCTAAGCGCTGGGAATTTGGCCCAATTGCAGGGCATGAGGACAAATATTTGAAAATTTGGTGTAACAGTTTGTCGTGCACATTTTTTGTACACTTATTTATAGTGGGCAAAAAATCGATCTAATAAATTGCCAAAATGCCGAAAATACGTTCCGCTATTTGTAAAAAAGACAGAAACAATTCAGCGAAATATTTTGGAATAGTTATTAAAATTTTCTTCTTCCATACACAAAAGGTGGCATATTTTCTTTAAAAATACCCAAACTCCAAGTTGTACTCTGATACGAATATGGTCCATAAAATAGCTGTCAATATCATAGGAAGTTCAATGGGTGACCCAGGAAGTTCACCTGGTTGGAAACATCCACAATCTCCACATTTGGGAAAGGCTTGCTTTCAAGTGAGCCAGATATTAGTGCACTAACACCTTACATGTGAGCGTCACTCATCTGCCCTATCGATAGGTTCAGAGATTGGGGTGGCTAGTTATTGAACTGACCGAAATTTGAACAAGTCTTGACAAAAGTATATTGAAATGGGGTCAGATATACTCGGTGGTGTAAATAGACTTGAATAACTTTCGTCATACACTCATTCATTCATTATGTAAATCGAAAATATGACTTAACTTTTTTCTTTCAATTATCCATTGAACAATGCAGAAAAATTATGGGAAAACATTACATAATTATTAAAAGAAAATACTGATTTTAATTTAAGATCTTTGATAAACATGGTAGGCATTGCAAATAAGGCAGAGCTAATTTATTAAGACTATTAAAAAATAACCTAATTTTACTTTAAACGGAAAATTGATTTACTTTATTTTAGTTTCAAAACTTGTAGAAGTCAAAAAATGAATTAATCAAAAGCTCTGTTGATTTAATCAGGTGTTCTGAACACTAACGGAGTTTCTAGGTGTAAATTTCAATTTGACCGCTTTTTCAGCTGTTTCGCCTCACAGAGAACGCCTTTTTAATTCACTGCTCGAAATTGTACCAACTGACTTTGACACTGTCTTGTGTGCAAAGTAATTGATTGTGGAGTGCGATTAAACAAAAGTCATTGAAGGTCACGCTGAAGGATAGGCTTATGGCTCTTGACAATGACCAAAGGCGATCACTATAGGGTATTAATTTTAACAATTAAATTTACCTCAATACGCGTCTCCAGATTTTACCATTTAAAAGTATATGGATAGAGTGAAATTTGTGCTAAAAAAGGGTTAGTCTGTGAACTTCATTCAAATTTAAATAAAAGCAGATTGTTAACTACATTGATTGATTTTAAAGTATTTTATTAATTCGTGATTACACGGTATAATCTACAAGACTGATAGGAGACAAATTATAAAATTTCTGTGATGAAGCTAAAATGATGCGATAACCTTGAAATTCGGGAATCAAAGAGTTTCCTGGCATTATGCCTGCCAGTCGATTGGGCCCGCATTAGTGCAATTTCGACTGTAAAGTAGTAACATTATCGATTAGAATTAAACTGCCTATTTTTCATCGCAAACATCTGACAAAACCTTTTAGCTACTGTCCTAATTCGGAATACTTGAACGTAAATGCAATTTGGAGAGATAAATTAGTATATGATTATATATATATATATATATATATATATATATATATCCCAAGTGAAAGGAAACTAGAGATCGTCACGATTAAAGTGGTTCATCAACTAGTGACTGTTTCCACCTCCCATCAATGTTCCAATCTGAAATCTGACACAATCATTAAATACATATTATAATAAAAATACAATAAATAACAGCGAATTGAATAGAGAAGATTAAAATTTAGAAATAATATAATTGTGGGCTCATCAACATAAAACAACTAAGTAATGCCCGCACAGGAGGGTCTCTGTCAGGTTAGTATGCGGGTGCGTTCAGGCTTGAGTACTCGCCCAGTTAGTCCCCACAATACCACCCACCCCCCCCCCACCGCCCTACCATCTTGTTGGGACTGCCATAAATTATACTCTCCTATAAATAGACCTGTTAAAACAGTACTGAGGTGACTTCTGCAGAACTCCTCACTTCTCATGCCCTCCTATCTGAATTTTAGTGAGCTGTGGCCTAGCTGTTATACCCAGGGCAAGAATTCTATTCAGTAGAATAATCAAGCTTCATAATGTATGTACAAAATAGGTGTAGACAAGTGCAATATAGCGCGTAAAATTTGATTAAAAAAGATGAATGCCTGAAAACGCCTCCTTGAATAGGCATGGGAATTATAATAACAGCATAAAGTTGAAAAAAACGAGCGATTTATCTGAAGTGAAAGCGCTAATATATGTGCTTTCTATTCTGTTAATCACAAGTTGATAATTTGACAACGAGGGCACTTCCATTGTCTCCAAGTGGGAAAGATTAACTAGCATTTTTATCTTATTGTTATGTTGACAGTTAAGGTTACACCCTTTGCATTAATTCTGACTAGAAAGGCAAAGTCGCGTCGGAAATAGAATAATAGAATAAAATATACTAAATAAAGCATAGCATTGCCAATTATTCACTTTGAGTAAACCTAGTTTACACAACTCTGTTGGCTTAAGCTGTTTGACCATCTCATCTCTTCTTTAATAAGCTTGCAGACTGTGGAATACCGTGCAAGATCATTTTGGCATTTCCATAATTAGGAGAAAAAGTTAATTGAAAGGTCCGGGCTAACCCCTTCCTCTTGAGTAAAAACCTGCTAAAAGGCATTGGGTACTGTTTGCTATAATTTAGGAGGCAAATCACGTGAAAAATGTGATCGATTATTATGCACTCAAAATTGTGAAAGGCCGAACTATGTTACTATTTTTTTACAACTTATAGATGAGTACAACCCCAGATAGAGTTCACTGCTAACCTAAAACACCCAACCAGTACGAGCCGCCATTCAAGTCAGGAGGAAAGTGCCTACTTGAAGTGCGGAACATTAGTAGGGGAATGCATTCGCGAATTAAGAAGCAAATGGCTTCATTAGTGCTCATACGGTTCCTAAAATCTGTTCTCCACTTTTACTTGGCCGCTCGACTGTATTTCCATTTTCTAATTAATTGGTCTTCTTGTCAATACTTTTTCTTTCCCTTACCCTATTAAAAAAGTGCAAAATTTTCTCTAAATTCACCTGATTTTATAACTTATTCAGTTCCTGGGAAAATATGTTCATGAGTCACTCAGTTTGACTTTTTAATTAATAGTCCGCCACATAATGTATTTGAAAGCAATTAGCTCTTCTCTTTCTTGGAAAGCTAAATTTTAAAAAAAGAATTATTTGGCTTGGATTCCATTCTAGAGGCCAGCAGAAAAGAATTCCCGTCTATTGAATTTCGAAGAAAGTTGAGTTAAACACGAAATAAGGGAAATTGTTATGATTCGTAAGTAACATAAAACATTGAATAGCAATGAGATATAATACAGAAGTTCGTAAATTATTATGTATCTGGGATAGTAGAGAAGTAGATGTAACAGAAATAGCAAAAAAGTTTATTGATCAGAAGAAAATCGATTGAAAAATAGGAAACAAAACACTTAATGTAACTGTTTCCAGACGCACAAAAGGATATCAGAAGTCGATTAAAACAAAAATTAACAGTGTCGTGTCCTGGAGTGCTGGTATATACTGAAAATTATCTAATATCACCACTCTATGTTCATTGCTTTTTTTACCCGCATTAAAAAGTATGCAATGACAGGTCACTGTCAAGAGCGCCTAATAAACGCAGGAGCGATGACATTTGCAAGTCAGAATTCGAGAGTGGCGGAAGTAATCAAAATCTCAGATTATATTCGGTTTAATTTCTCTACAATTCATCCCTTGAAAAGGACGAGGCAAGGAAAGATATGCCATCACTTGACTCCGGCACTAATTTTATACAGATAAAAAAAGTAATATGCGCATTATTTGCAAGTGAAATGTTAATGAAATTAATAGAAGTTAAGAGAAAATCATCATTAAGCTCGTCATTGAAAGGATCAAGAACTTATTTGCTAATACTGAAGGTTATTGCTTAAAATAAGGTGAAAATACAATGGATATCACAAAACATAGCTGAATAAGTGAAAATAGTTCAATGAAATCTGCAAAGAATGCAAAACTAACTCTGATAAAAAGTAAACGTTCATGTCATCTGAAAATAAGTTCTGTCATTAAACACATTGACGTTGAGCCAAGAAGATTCAATATGTTGTAAAAAAATTCAAACTAACATTCCTATTTATTCCCATTAATTTTATTTCCTTCAACGTCATAGTTAAAATGTGGCATCTAGCATCACAATTTCCATGTAAATACAGACTATTTCAACGTTGTTTAAGCTTTCCAAGATTTAATAAACAAATCAATATTTTTAAATAGCTAATCTATGAAGTACCGAGAAAGGCATATTTCAAGGGGGGGGGACATAATTGTTATGCGCTTTGTTTGTTCGCACGATTATAAACAAATTTTGCAGTAAAACATTTTTATTACTTGTTGTGAAACAAAAAGCATCTCAAGCCTGATAGGAGGGAAAAATTTTCATAAGTTGTATCATTTTTAAATAATCTATCCTGGTGGCGTTTTGATGAGAAGTTAACATTTAACCACCCCTCTTGAATAGCGATGACCCAAAACTTCAGATGATATGAATGTAAACGTTTCCTATTGCGCCACAACGCACAGGCACCTATCGGCAAATGCTAAAACATTTCACTTAGCGTTTTAGACATTTTAATAGCTATGAGCCAATAAACAACACATGCCCTTCCAATTGTATATGAACTTTACCTTACAAGTTATGTTCAGTGTGCTTTATACGTAAATTTTCTACACACTGAAAGCAAGCTGCCTTGCCCTAAAACAAAACCAGTTTTGAAGTAGTATTATACTTTCAACATTTTGATCACTTTTTATATTCATATTTATATTTTAATTTGAAATAAACACCAAGAACGATATCTCCAGTCTATTCAAAGTGAGGAAGAAGCGTATATTGTGCGGCGAAATATGCATAAGAAATGGCCAATTTAAATAAAAGTAGAACACTTAATTTACTTTGAAATCATGCCATTCTTCAATCCTAGCATACAGTGATCAGAGTGAGATAATCGTCAAACTAATGTAAAAAGGCAGTTTATTCTTATTTATTAGCCAGACTGTGAAATTTTGAGATATTTCCGTTGAACA
This sequence comes from Rodentolepis nana, assembly GCA_900617975.1. Classification (NCBI taxonomy): domain Eukaryota; kingdom Metazoa; phylum Platyhelminthes; class Cestoda; order Cyclophyllidea; family Hymenolepididae; genus Rodentolepis; species Rodentolepis nana. The sequence goes on from UZAE01012059.1 coordinate 47,347, forward strand.
GTTGGTCATCCAAAGGATATGCGATTCACTAAGCCAAAATCAACTAGCGAGATGGTCTTAGTCATGCAAGTAGTTCATGGTTGACATCTTGCTGATAGTAATCTAGAAGGAAAGAACTTTCCCAAATGGAAGGAAAAGGAAGATGACACCAAGAAAACCAAGGCACGCACACACACACGCACGCACACAAGGAGGAAAGACAACTGTCGTTCCTTCCTCTATTGCGGTGAGAATACTTGCTGATTTTTTTCTACTTTGAGAGAATGATTCAGCAAAACTTCCGTCACCTCTTGGTTATTTTCTCATGTTGTGTTAAGCGTCCTTTTACACATTGATATTACTTTGAAATAGCATAAATAAAAAAAATTCAGGAGGCAATACCTAGGTTAACTCTAAACACAAAAATTTTAAAATCTACTTTAAATTTAAAGAGATATTCATTTCCCCGAGAATGGTAAGTTACATTTACCAGAATCTTATTTTTTAATATGATAATTTGTTTTTAAATATTTCCCGAAATTTTAGACTATAGTTGTGCAAAGTGCTCAATACGTTTTTAAGGTTTAGACAGCCAAGTAGATTCTTATTTTATAATTTAACTTACATTTACTTTTGGCATCTACATAATAAAAATAAAATTTTGCTCAATTCTACAAACGATAAAATTCAAGAATAGGTGAAAACCTTCTTTTAAAAAAACAAGCATTTCAAAAGATTAAATATAAATAATGAAAATGAATAAATCAAATAAAGCTGAAATTAAATTGCTTAAAAAATAAAAAGTTCTTGATTCTGCATTTTTAGCATAAAATGACAATAACTTGTCATATGGTGATAGAATTAGGTGACTCAGCAAATTGATGTTCTCTTGGATCTACCACTTTTGACAATCATGAATTTTTTTCTCAAAAAATGGCAAATTACTTATCTAATTTTGTGTTTCCAATTATGGTTGGGGGGGGGGGACATACATAACAGTTCTTATTTTAGGAACTCCATGGCTTTGTAGTTGAGATTGCCAATTTTACACCCCCTCATGATATATACATATCGACCGATCCATTCTTCGCCTCACAGTGGAACAAAATAGATTCACATTCGAAGGAGAAATAGAGGCCATTAAGATGGTACTGCCTGGATACGAAATTCACCAAAGCAGTCATTCTTTCGGACTCACAGTCAGCAATCAATTCAAGTGGAAATAGAAAACCACACAAAACGGCCGAGATAAACGAATATAAAAAAGTGTATCAGTTACTGAGAGAAAACAATAAAAAGAGTAGTTCTTTAATTGATTCCTGGACACTGTGGCATTGTAGGCAATGAGCGCGCTGACACACTGCTAAGAAGGGGGTTACACTTTTGCAAGGCATAGATTGGCCGATGGCTTTCCTCACAATGAAGGCCTTAATCAGGAGAGAATTCAAGATTTCAAGGTGCTACGAACTTAAAGCTCGAACAATGGAGGAGCAGGGAACAGTGTCACTCTCCGACATAGCCGACTGGCCAAGAATCAAAGCCGTTGCTGAGTATAGACTACGTACCGGACACGATTGCCTGGCAAAGCACCTTCACGGATTAGGAGTATACGCTCAACCAACATGCCAAATATGTAACCTACAGGAGGAAATGGAGAAGACCCACCTGATTCGATGCCTAGCTTTAAAGACAACGACAGAAACCCAGAGATACTGGGAAGCCAGAAGACAACTAATGAACTACTATTAACTGCCCTAAAGCCTGCATAATGTCTCTCCCCTCCCCTTGTGAAAGCCTAAGTCAAATAAGGGTATGATGATAAAAATTATAAAGCCCGTCATTTGAAATAATAATATTTTCGTCTCAAACTGCAATTCATTACTTCAACATAGGACTTAATATTTAAAATAAAATAACTTGACATTTCACTAGAATAAATAAAGTTGTATCTATGTTGGTGCAAGAGTATAAATATAAAGGTGGACTTTTGGACAAAAAGATGCAAGAATATCCTCCAACTTCCAGGATTCAACTTGACTCAGTTACAATCAAAGGGCATCAACACTAAAAAGTCAAAGTCCGGCAAGAAAGCCACGCATTGACCTTTCAAGTACTGAAATGAATGACTAATTCCTAAGAAAACTAATGAAAGGTTACCGCCTTTTGGTGATTACTTAGTTATTTATAATAGAACCAGGTTGAATTAGTTGCGGCTCGCTAGAAATATTAAAATTAGCGCTGCCAGGAAATTAATGGCAGCAAGAAATGGGAAATATAGTCGTTCTACTGGTATCTGCGCTTATGGAATAAAAAGAACCAGTATAAGCTGGTTGCAAGTAACAATATAATGAGGTTAAATAAGAGAAAGAAGTGACCACAGCTTAATACACTGCTTTTCCACACTGATAGCGAATGGGTAATTAGTGTATCCGGAAATTGTTTTGTCCAAAACTCCTACCACAGTGGTGAAAGAACCAATATTTTATTTCCTGCACACCAAAAGATCTATAATCTATGGCCAATAGCAGTGGATTGAAATGTTTCAGATAAGATGGAATTGTATACTTCTTAATGGTAAGATTATTATTTAATAGTAGAATGGTTGGTATATTGAAGGAATTCGCCAAAGCCTCGTCTTGCACAGGACTTTGATGACACTGACTTCATCAGAAAATAATCACCATTTTCAGACTATTTCATACTTTTTTTCAAGATAGAAACCAGCATATTAAATTTTCACCTGTTAGAGTAATATAAGAAAAACTGGCTAGGTCTGATATTGTTTAATTTTAATTGGTTCATGAAATAAGTTACAGGTACCAAAGTTTTCTAACTTTCGTTTGCCATCCTCATTCTGACAAAGTATTCCTTGAATCTTTATTAAAATGCATTAGAGTGGAAAACACTCTGTGGAACCGGATATTTATTTAATTTAAGCCAAGGCAAGCCAAATCATCTACTGTCTGGTGTACCCTGTACGTGCAATCAACACCAATGAGTTTACGCGCACGGCACGAGGCACAAGCCAGTGGAAGCTACTTCCATTGTCACACACACACACACGGAGCGAGAGAGAGGGAATGTGGTATTTTTGTTAGTGCCGAACATTTTTTACTTTAGTACCAATTATTGCGCCTCATTCTGCCCTGTTGTTGCCACACCTGTGAAATACCATACCGACCAACAAACCCGCGTTGACCAATAGTACTCCCCTTCGACGTAGGCTAACAACAAAAATAATAAGGTCGATAGATAAGTAATCACAGCGTGCAAATGTACGCTAGTATAATCAACTTCTCGCTCATTACTAGACACAGAATGGTAAATAAATAAATATCTTTTATAGGGATAGGACAAGCAGTCGAAGAAAGCAGTATAGTAGCGCAATACGAGGTAATACAAAGATAGTAGCTTAGCCGGACGAAGAGGTATTGCTAGGATGCTTCAAAGTCTATATTTTTGGGAATTGGTCTTAGCGCTCTTGAGTAAAGTCGCAACCTCTAAATTTTCGTCGAAAGAATTTGTTTGATTGGGTAATAAATAGATGAGCGAACACTTTCATTATATGCAACATCCGAAGTCTTAGTGTAAATTACCAATTCTTTTATTAATGGCAATATGAAGGCGTGAGTAATACCCAGATCAAACTATTGATAAGTCGTAAATGAACATCTATGAGTTGTGAACTCGATAAAAGTGTCACTTAAGTTCACAGTGTGAACTTTAGTGCATCAGATCTTAATAAAGTTCCTCTGAATCTAACTTCTAGAACGTTTCAGCCTTCCTTGATTATGAATCTTTTTCTCTTCTTCAAAGATTACGTCTTCTTAATGCGACCTGTGTTCCGATGTCTCATAACGCTTCTAATGATTGCAGAATAGTTATTACTATGATATCTACATCAGACAAGCCCGAATCAAGCTAATAATTAAGCTGTAATAATGTTACAACACTGGAAGCACTGTTTACGTTCAAATCCATTTATCATTGTTTTAAATACTAACTCATCCTAGGCAATTGCAGGGTTTATTAATGAAAGCGTGGAAATAATCCTGGAATGATTAATTGCATTCCCCCCCTCTCTCTCCCCCTCCACCCGTTCTTAATTATTAACGTTTAGTCCCACCTCTTTGCTGTCAGTTAAGTACCGACTTACATTGCAATAATTACATTTACTGTAAAGCAATTTCGTCTATCTAATTAATTAGCATCGACTGACTCCACCATCTCTAAATACACGTTGATTTAGTTAGGATTAAGATTGTATGCTTGTGGAATACCTTCAAAAAAGATCATTGGGCTTTATTTCAAAGTTAACCTTATCTTCTAAAATAAGAAAGAAATGAATTAGTAGGCTTTAGGTGTTCAAAAATAACATGAAATTTGTTGTGCTTCATATCACATATCTAAGTTTGACTATCCATAGTGGTCGGATCTAGCTTAAGGACTGCACTCTATACAAAACGATTTTTGGTTCGTTAATTTAAGCTACGGTATCAATCTAGGTTCATTTCTATGCAATTAGCTTCGCGTGTAAATGGATGCATCGACTAGCATGAGTGCATGAGAAACCTGAAATCCTTGAATGTGCAATAAAGATGAAATAAGTGCACCGAGTTAATAGCTTAAAGGTAGAATACAAACCTTTACTATGAGAGGCAACACCTTCCCCTTACATTGCCTAAAACATCTACGAATTGCAAATGAAGTAGACGTATCAATTACAATTTCTGCTCAATTGGAAGTACAAATGTCAGAAATAAACAAAAAAGACTTCTAACTTTACCTACTTTCCCCAAATCTGAGTTAAATTGTTGCCCTTTGGTCAAATGGAATAGATTAATAATAATGGAAGATAAATTCTTAATTGTATTTATGTAAATGTGGCCAAAAATTAATACAGCATTTCAGAATTTCCCTAATTCATAGAGCATTTGTTAAAATTATAAATAAAATTGGGAAGGAAAAACATATATTTATATGATGGTTCGGCTCTAAAATGCCGTACAATTCTGCTACAACACCTAAGCTGAATTTGAATTTCAGCACTTCTGCAGTTCTTCCCAACAAGCTGAATATTAATTTAAAGTAAGCAAAATCTGGAAGCATTTAAATTGGAATTTAAAGTGAAGTTTGAATTAAGTTACTTAGTCATTTGCTTAAATCAGTTGTTTCTACTATCCTATTTTAGGAATCTGAATTAAGGACACATTTCTTGGTATTAATTTATTTAATATGTCCATCAGAGCATCATTTTATACTAACTCAATCAAACGCCATGGGTTATTCAATAACATGCCAAAGATTGTCTGCCACTCGTGTTATAAATATAAATTGTGTGTATTCTGACCTTATTGGAAGTGTCATTTGCCAAGTAGTGATTATCACCTTTATTTAGCCAATCATTTAAATTCTCTATCGATAAAAGCCAGGAAGTTGTCAAGTAAGTGAAGTCCTAAAAACACAGTCATCGCATCTTAGCGCTTCTATCACTGGTATTGGGTTGACAGTAGCTGCATTTAACCGGCTAATTTAGGGTAAATAGAGTGAACAAATCTTTATAATTTCGCAGAATGATTGAAGAGCGAGCCATATTCAAAAATTCAAGATTCCCTCTAAAGTTTGGGAAGAATTTTATATAACAAACGTTCAAAATTACTGTAGGTATGGATTGATACAGTGATTCTCAAGAACATTCTTTAATTTTTTTGAATGCGGTCTTTGGCCGCCGAAGTAGTTACATTCAAAAAGTTTTGTACAATTTGAATATCAATAGCTCAAAACTGTGCGCATTGCCATGTCAGTTTTTCCCATAAAAAACTGACTTCTGATTTCCTAATATTAGCAATTTGAAATCAAATAATAAACTCCCGGACCTGTAACCTTTTAAATATTCTGCATTTGATTGGCATGGCTTGAATAAAATATATATATGAAGCACATTCATTTGCCTATTTTATAGGAAAAAAACAGTATCAGAATTCTTTACCCTTAGTTATTCTAGATGTCTAACAACTTTTTCTTATAAATTCCTCGCTTATCAGATGTAAAAAGTGAGAGGCCATCAACAACAATGGTAAATAGATCATGTGAGGATTCCCCTTGCTATAAAAGATGTAACCAATGAAATGGCAGATCTTGGTATTTTCCCAATAACACGACTTCCTTCCCTTTTGTTGCAATTGGCCAAACCTCCTCTTAACTGTTTCTATGTCGTGTAATAACTGAGACCACGTGACTAAAGATTATAAAATGGGAAAGAAATTTTCTAGAAATAAAAATAAACCTATATTTGGCAAAAATTTCTTCCTTGTTTTAATATGTAAGCATTCTTAGGTGATAATTAAATTTGAAATGGTTTATTTGATTATATCAAGGGGATAATCATGAGTAGATCTCAATCTAAACAGTCTAGAAAACAATGATTTTTAAGCTATTTTAAGAGAAATTAATGATTGAACAGCTTTCACGATTTTGAAGATGTAATCCAGGTGAATCTCTTAAAATAAAATAATAAATAAGAAATTGTAGTGGAAATGAAAAAAAAACCCTTAATGCCTAACTTTTTGACCATAGGTCTTGGGGTAAATGTTTGGTCAAAAAATAAAATGACGTATTTCAATAGATCAAACTTTCTTTTACTTCTAGGAAATGCCACATTTTGCATTCCACAAAAATATAAATCCATTTCGAAAATAAAGCAACAGTCAAGAAGTTTGAAAAAAAAGCGAATTGAAGGTACGTTCTGTATCAAAAAATGATTAAAAGTAATAAAAATGGATTCAGATGTCAAATTTAAAAAAAATCGTTCTTCCTCTTGATTCACCATAATAGACAGTAGTATCCATATTACCTATTTCGCATTCTTTAAGACAATGAAACCTAGTCAAAAATTTTACTTTAAAATTAGCGCTAAATTAACGGTAAATTAGCATTCTTTTACGACTCATCCATTCGCATTTTATTTGTCAATCAATTATTTGAACTGAGAGCAAATAACTAATAACAGACTAAAACGGTTCTTTTTTCATGGGATCTTATTGAAGTCATGGTACTTGAACACTACCACTACAGGCGTACTCTAAGCTAAAGACCAATACTGATGAGTTACATATTTATAGAAAGTAAAAATTAGAGAATATAGAATTAGTTGAAGAAAATAAGTTCACGATCAGCAAGTGTCCAAGTTTTAACGCTAGAACGATCCCCCCCCCCTCCTCCCCAACCTTGATTACAATTAAACCACTTGTGTATATTCTCATATACAGGAGTCTCATATGTACTTTCTCATTCGCTGCTACCCTGGGAGCGCCACTTTTCACAAACCTTTTTTGAGTACCTCAATAGACCGGTTCTCACGCAGTATTTGCTAACACATGAGTTTTAATCAAACCACCACTTTTATTGAATTGAATAAACCGTTTGATATTTTCTGTTAGAATAACTGCATACATTTTAAAGAGATAAATATTTAACCTCCTGTCTCTCTTGTCCGGTCATTAACGCTGAAAGTCGAACCTCAAAAGCTACAGTTAAAATGGGAATAAAAGTTAGGATTTAAAATGGAGAACTGAGACAAAAGACTTTCCAATTCGAACAGAGTTAATTTAAGAATTCCAGGATATATTTATTGCTAATTCCAAATATTGAGACAAGTGGTTGGCTTTACTCTTAGCTGATATGAATAATTGCATTGGAAGAGAAGGAATTTATAGTCAAACAGCCCTTTTGGGTGCCGACAGGAAATTCTCTATTTTACCTGACTGTCATGGTCTAAACAGTCAACATGGTTACCACCTGTCTCTCTATGGTTAATTCCAAAATGTCATAGAAATTCGAGCGACAAAAGGAAAGTTTGGACCTGATAAATGAAAGCCAATGCTCAGGGAAAAGAAAACGAAACTTTTTTGTAATTTCAACGGGATTATTAGGAGGACTTTGAAAAGTTAATTTTCGGTTACTATGATGCTAATAAGGGACACGGGCACTAGAAAAATCTCATATTGAAATTTAATCGACAATGCTATCGTTAAATGCAGAGCACTACAGACTGAATCCCTTTTTCACTTTACTAAAATGCTTTTTAACAGAATGTGGCATTAAATAATAACTTTATGTAGATCGGCTTGCCCTGTCATTTACCAAAGTATGGGTATTGCAAATGTGAAATCTAGAGATTGCATCATGAATTGTTTGCTTTAATGAATTTGAATATTAAATAATGGCTGCAAACTTTGAAGGCAGTAATCATAATTTTATTTACAAATTCAGGAATGACTTCCAATTTAGTCTCTACGGTATACTATTGAATATAACCTCAATCTTTGTCAAAATATTTACCCAATACATAAACACGTCAATGTTTATATGTGACTTAGAAGTTGCCATGGCCTGTGTTGTGACATTCTGTCGTAGGCGCGTGTACTGGATAAGTCACCCGCATAGACCAGATGTGGAGGTGGGGGGTGGGGGGGGGGGGGGGGGGGTAAAGAGGGGGTTGACCTCTACCATTTGTAATTGCATGCAACCAGGTAATTTAAAAGTACGCACAGCACGAATGAGGGGCAACAAATGCGTGTACTAAACACGTATTAGAAACAAAGTGGGAAGCATTACTTTATTGATATAACTGCATGTACTTTTACATCTTTAAATACACGGATAAATTTGTAAAGCCCTTACCCATTCTTTTTATGCTCAAATGACGTAAAAAATATTTAAAAGCAAGAAATTTAGTACAGCAAGTTTGAGCCCTTTCAGTCTTAATAATTGAACGGATTTTGTCGGAGCAATTAACGAATACAACTGAATGCACGGTATATATAAGGAACTAAAGTACAGCACTATTTACACCTTTGCCAGAACTATTTCCATTACTGTCAATTACAGGTCTTTAATTAGTTGACTAAAAAAGATTAATTAATTGGTATAGTCGTGATCAAGGTCAAGAAAATAAAGAACACGGCTTTCAGTAAAATATTCACACAGGGTAAGGGAAGGCAAGTGGGAGAATTTTCTTTTACAAACAACGATTTCTGGGCAGATTCACTTGTGAATGGAGACTCCATGGCCTTAAAAAATTCTCATTGTGAATTTAAAAATGTTTAGCCTTCAAAGCAAGTGACTATAAAAGTTGGGTGTGCTGGTTGATATCCCCGCCGAAAATGCCCTCCCAAATTCATCCAGCAAGAAACAATTGCAAGTATCTTGGTTTGTAATGATTGGCCAGTAATAAAAATTTGATTTTGCAAACTGCAGGACCATACAATTTTGCAGATACAATTTAGAGCAAGGAAAGCGTTGGCACTTTAAATCTTAAAAATTATAATTGTAAGAAACAATTGAAATAGGGTAACAAAAGTTTTGCCAAAAATTCTAAATTGAAGAGAAACAAAATAAAAGCTGAGATATTTGCCAATAAAAACAAAGGATTAAGAGTTAAAAATTCGCACCTAAAAAGAATTCTGTTCTGTAGTTCTATTTCGTTGATGGTCTCACGGGTTGCAATAAAGGCAGTCAAAAATGTCTAATAATTATAAACCTATTTTGCATCATAGTGGTTAGTCTCACCAATTCAATTCGTTTTTCCCTTCCGGGGCGTAGCAGAGAAAAGATATTATTAATTTACAAATTAAATAACAGTTCTGTCTTACTCATTCAGTGGTGTTAATTTAGAATTGATTTCCAATTGAAAATAATTAGCAATGTATAAAGACATATCAAATTTTGTGAAATTCAATTATCTATACCCAGTAACACGGGAGGTGTGCGTAGACTTACCTCCATGTGGTGCACCCTGGGCAACGTATTCTCATACGGCAAAAAAGTCTATTAACCAGCAGTTGACTTCTGACTTTAAACTACCATGACTTCACATTATGCCATATTCGACTATTTCCACAGTATTCGCCTTACCATTTCTCAACTTTTGTGTTTGTCGCTTTTACATCTGAGAATCACTCTTCAGTTCCCCTCTTCTCTTCTCGCTTTGATATTCCTCCTTCCCTCTGTGAAGTCCGAAGTCAGTAAAGGGCTAATGATAACTATCAAACCGCCTGTCATTTGAAATAAATAAATGAATACCCAGTTACACTCTTTCCACAGAAAAAAACTTCAAATTTTGCATGAAAAAGACGAAAAGTTGGACAATATTACAGACTGTTACTTCCCCAGGCACACAATACAAGAAAAACTACAAGCTAATCGATTAATGACAATCTTCCAGATTATCAAGTCAATTTATCACCGAATCACATTCATTCAAAAAAATGATCCCAAACAACTTGAATATACAAGACATATTTGCTAGTATTTTAAAGTGAACCACACAGGTAAAACTTATTTCAGTCATTGATGAGTTCAAAGCCATGATTGACAGTCAACTTTTGGGAAAAATGGAACGTGCAACCATGTCACATAGGTAACAAACAGGGCTGTTAAAAAAAATTAAGATTTACAAATAATTTTAACCTTAAATACAAACTGAGTAAAAATAATGAGCAATTATGGTTTTATGGATTTATTATTCAAAAATTAAGCAATCATTTTATTTAAGGCATTTAAAATTGATATCAAGACAGAGGATTGAAATCGGGAATTCCGCCAAATAAATTCCATTTACAAATAAATACACGCCAAACGAAGACAATTAGACGAATTCGCTTACGATTTCCTATATTCCTTTTTAGTCATTTGAATATTTTTCAATAAAAATTAGAATCTAAAAAAATATTTCCTGTAGACACCAAATGGAACACAAAATAATCATGAGGGGTAATTTTGACTATTTATATCCGAATTAGATGTCCTTATCGGTGTCTAAATTTCATATTGAAAATTCCTTATCGACAGAACATAGCCATGGTCAAGTTATTAAAGGCCAAATATTTTCCATAAGTGTAATTAGTCTTGTCAAATCAAAAGGCACATATATTTAAATGAAAGTAATATAACCGGAAACTTAGAACGGTTGATCAAATATACTCAAACACTTAAAATTGATGGAAACTTAGGTTTACGAAACCGCCCGTTTGAAGTAAAATGCAGTGATGGATATTGAAGTTGTATTTGAACTCAAAATCGTAATTTATAAAACCGTATGCTGAGGGATTTAGGAAAATGAGCCTTTTCCTTCCAAACCTTCCAGTTGAATAGAACCTATTAAGGAAGTAATTTGAAATGTAGTCTCTTTTCTAATATGTCACGACGTCGTATGCCTAGTTCAAATACAAAGTACGTTCTATGCAAGAAGAGCAATAATAAAGTCCAGGAGAGTTCTCTATTCAACGTATGATTATTTCTAAGTTGTACTACTTATTTTTCAAATCGTATTTCAATTACATCTACACAATTTTTGTATTCTTCGGTCGCTCTCCTTCATTAAAATTCTGCTTTAAGTGAAATAGTTTTTTTTTCAATTAGTTTTCACCTTTCGTCTTTTATATCTTATGACAAAAATAATTTAAGTTGACTAAGATAGGAAGCAGAAAAAAAAAGTTTCTATTAACTGGAAAAATCGATGAACACTGGAGCGCACCTGCGTTCATAAATGATTTTTAAATGGGAAAAATCGATCAAAAATTTTCAATACTATTCCTTTCACTTCCCCAATTCTAACCCTTCTTATAATAGAAATTAAATCAGAAATCGTGGATATATTTTCAAACATCAAAATCTTGTTTTCAAATTTTTTATTTTAAAGTATTCTTCATTGTTAGGGAAGCTAAACGTGACCTAGCATCTGGGCAGTATAAAAACAATATATATAAGCTAACGAAATTCTTGTTGGAGGTACACATTTAGCATTCTATTTAAATGCAGCCTTTACAATTTCGTAGATTAAAGTTTCCCATTAACTTTTCAGTATTTTGTCAGCAAAACTAGAGCAAAAGTTACACAATTTAATTAAATTTGTAAGATACTGGAAGTAATTCGACCACTTAGAAATTATCAGCTAAAGTAAATAGGAAACTTTTTCTCTTTCTACTTCAAGCGCAAAGAATATTTAATTTGTTAACATAAGAATGAAATTCGCCAAAAATGAAATTAACCGTGGAGTGAATTGAAGTAAGAGAATTGAGTTCTGATAAGACAAATCTCAAATAGTATGGGAAAAATATCACTACAAAGGAAAATATAACTTAGTTATTGGAAACAAATTGAAAAGTATATGTCGTAGTTTAGGTTTTCCAAAATTAATTTTTAAAATTGAATTTTCATTCTTGAAAGAGGTAACCAAACCTAGCCAAGTATCCTTGTCCTATAGTTAAGGAGACAAAAGTTTTAATTCAATAGTAAACATTTGAATTACCGAATTGATGATAACACTACTTTACTACAATCTATGGGAAAGAGAAACGAGTATGTAATATTTTACTCTGGAATATATTTCAAGTTGTTAAATAAAAGAGTAAACTGGAGATCACGAAAAATTCGTTTGAATATTAAAAAATGGAATTTGATGTAGATGCCAATTTTAGGCATATGCCAAATAATTTAAACCACAAAGTTCAAAATTTAATTTAAACCTTTTTTGTGAAATTCCCATTAGCAAGAATTCAGAACTGACTTGTCACTTAAATCCACAGAATATGGTTATGCAGTGTGCTAGAGTGCAATAAATATACAAAAAACGGAGTCAGTCCTTTTAGTACCCATTATTTAACCGCATCCCGAGACAGGAGGTGATTCACCTCTGAACACATTAGTGGGATCGTTAAAAATACACATACACACCCCATTAAAACGAGTTCAAAAAGATGACGAATGAAAAGTGGATGTAGTGGCAAAGGAGTTGGCAAACTTGATCGGAAGCGCGACGCTGGTGTGGGTTATTAGCAGCAAATACAAAGGGACCGAGAATGTTGATAAGTGATACTAACTTTTGCGGTACAACAACCAGCATAACTGGCAAATCTAAGCATATATACATATTCCCTTTTCGTCAAAAGACGAACCAAAATTGACCTGTAAAATATGTATTCTTTAAAAGCCAGTATCTAGTGTAGTTGCCCTCGAAACAAATTCAAAATAGGTCTATTGTACTCTTGATTATCTTAAATCAAAGCGGATTTAATTTGGATTCGAACTGAATAAATTAATGCGTTCAATTTGTCAATTTTATTATATAGCTATTATAAGTTTGTTATTAGCAAAACAAAGTATGATGAACACTACTTAAAAATGTACATTAACCCATATGGATTATTTATGGAGATCGATAAATTAACTTTTGTATAAAATGAATACAGAATACATCTCACCACATCTTGCAATTAAAGCATTTTTCAATTTACCATACCTTAAAAACTGGCTTGCCATTGATGTTAGATAAGCTAATCTACAATTATGCTTCATAAATCAATAATGAGACATTGAATAATTACGTCAAGATTACTAAAGAAGAGACGCCTCAACTTAATTTAGAATCTGATAAAAGGATAGGCTAAATTCTGACCTATTCAAAATTCAAATCCGAAAAGTTTGGCTTGTATAGGGACAAAATTTTGCAGCCAGTTAGTTTAAATATTTTAAATACTTAGGCAATATGACGCCCCTAATAGATGCTTCGAAAACGATACCCAATTCTGTTAAATTTACTTGATTGAAAATAAATAGACAAATAATAGAAACTATCTTCATCAATATGCATAACCCCGATAGATAAGTGCTGAAAAATGCGACAAAATATATACTACCTGTGCATTATTCGCCTATAACTTTTCAAGCATTCATCAATTCTAATTCAAACGATTGATCGCAGGTTAGCAAAATGAACGCTAATGTCGCTAAAGATAGATTTATGTACTTAATTTATTTGAGATTTGATTAGAAATTTTTGGCAAAAGGTGCTAATAAAAGGACAATTAAGGAAATTCATAAATATGCGTCTGGGCTAATTCAAAGTCCGAGTACGCGTGCTCCTAACTCATGCGCGCAATTATACCCTGTGCACGAGACCAATGTTGCGTAGACGTTGATCAATAGTCGACATCAACCTATTGTGATTGGACGCCTAAAGGACAAATTACCAGTGACGAGTCTTGCCATGAGGAGAGATCATAGGGAAAGCCAATAGGATTAAATGCCAAAAGACGAAAAACACGAGCACGATAAAAAATCGCCGAAAGGCTTATTATTACAGAGGAGATGACATTTACAGTGCATAATCATAAAATTTTTAAGTAAAGGGAGATTCAAAGTATGACAACTGTTAGATAATATATTATCATAGTATAATCTTCTAAAATGAAGGCATAAAAGCTTCTAAATTGATGAAAATTTCATTTAACTATCGTTTTTATTATTGAACGTAATATATTTTATAAGCTATATTCAATCAGAAAATCATAAGCACTCACAAGGGAGCTGCTATTGGTGAATGCTCGCGAATCTGTCATATCAAAATTCCTTGAATTTTCCTTCGAAGATGCTACGTCATATGAAATTATGCCGTCATCAGAGGTAACATCAAGATCATGAGGCTTTTTGTCATTAGAAGCGGCACAAAACCCATTTGACTCGATGTGATTAATTGGACTATTTAATTTAAAACGAACATCTTCTACTTTAGTTGACTTTGTTGAATGCTTGCAACTACTGTTGCCAGAAGGTTGAAGAGAATCCAAAGAAAATGAAGTAACGTCCTGTGTATGAAACGCGGAGAATGATTGAGAAGGAATGCAAAGAGCTAGCTTTTTGATAACATCTGTTGTTATTTTCTTCAACTCATTTGCTGAGGCGTCGATCTCTGCTACATCGTCTGTTGGCCAACCTGACGGGGCAAAGCCAGAAGATCTAATACCAATTATAAGTAAATTATTTAACAGACCTTGTGAATCTGTTCAAGAAACTTTGTTTCATGACCTATTCACGGGTTATCGCATTTCAGTTAAATCATGCGGAAATTATTTAACCTTAAACTATAAATTTTTCAGGTGTTTTAAACAAACAAAAATATTTAGTTTATATCAAATATTATCACGAAAATTATTTATTAAGATTTTACCGAGAATGAAAATTTAATTAATTTTTAATTTTAAATTGTTAATGTCCACAATTTAGTCGTAATAACTTAACGATTAGTGGTAATCTATAAAATTCCGTTACTTAAATGAAAGCCTCCTTAATAATGAATTATATGTATATAACTGAATTCAAAAGTTTATCTCGGCTTATATTTTCATGCATGCATGAACATTGTATTTGCTACTATGGGAATGTTAATTAGGGTTATATTTTCACATGACAAATAACGTAAAATATTGGACATTATTGGAGCATTGAAATATAGTTATAATCCCTTCAACTAATAGCTCATTGAGATTACGAGACAACTTGTATTTTATTATGAACTATATGGACCTTTGAATTTTCGAATGGCTTTCCCAGTGTAACAAGAAAGGAGAAAATTTTTGGAATCAAAATATGCATGCACATGCTTGCTCTGATTGTTACTGAAGAAACAGCATAAACATACTTTTTCAATTTATTTTTCGTTATCTATTCTGTTATTAAGCCGTTTTAACTTTCAGCATAGAATTTAGGCTTATAAATCTTTTTGTGCAAAATATTGCCTTCGCTGCAATAAGAATTAGTATTTACTGAGTATCACTGTATATCTGTTACAAAAGCCTATACCCCAATGCGGGTATTTCAATAAAAAATAAATTAATATAGTAGCACCACATGATTTGAACCGAATTTCTCTCAACTGACATTAGATAAATAGAGCAGAGCAAACAGGAGATAAATTCAAGTATTTCCATCTAATTGGTTTATTTTCATAAAATAATAAATGTTTTTAAATGTTTTATTGGGCTCATTAACCACAAAAAA
>UZAE01012060.1:0-13268 GCA_900617975.1 Rodentolepis nana
TATTTTTAAGGTCAAAATGTCCTAACCAAAGCAGACAGAGAGAGCGTCAGATATTGCGTGCTGATTTTCTTTCACCTGGGCTTGAACGCCACTAGAAAAACCATTGCTAAAATTTATGGTCAAAAAAGTCTCCAAACCGGCATTTGACTTCTGACTTCAAATTGCCATGACCCCACTGTATGTCTTATTCAGTCACTTCCACCATACTTATCCTACCTTTTCTCTGCCTTTGTGTCTGTCTGTCTGTCTCTTTTACATCTTTGAATCACTCTTCTGTCCCCCCTCTCCACTTTTTCTCACTTTGATATTCCTCCTTCCCTCTGTGAAGCCCAAAGTCAATTAAAGGGCTAATGACAAGTATCATAAAGCCAGCCATTTGAAATAAGTAAACTTTAAAATTTAAGGAAACGAAACTAGTAATTAAATAATAAACATACAAGTCAAGTTTTCATATAGGAATATTTCTTTAACATGACGGTGCTTGCACTACAAGGCAGGAATTTCAGTAATTGAATTGACAAATTCTAGCCAGTCGTCGCCCCATCTCAATATCCCTTTTCCACTTCTAGGGAATACTCTTTAGGAAAAGATGGATTTCCAAATGCAGCTGAAGTGAAAAAACACTCGAGCAAGTATCTTAAACGAAAAACGACAATGGTTTTTCTAAATGAGATGGAAACCTTCAATAGCAATGAGAAAGAGTCACAAATAACGTTATAAATTATATTGAATTGTATTATTTACCGAATTTACTAGAAAATAAAGTTTTACATGCGTGACCTCTTAATGATACCCTTGATTCTGTTTAAATTACAAATTGAGCCCTTTTTGAAAATTTTAATTCGAATTTAAAAAAAAAGTAAATCCTACCCACTTTGATGAACGTGTGTTTATAAATTTGATAACAAACTGTACTTTCTAATTCAAACTTGCAATACTTCTTATATTTACTTAAAAATATTCAATCTTGATAGACATTATTAATGGACAAATGAATGCACTTTTTTTGCATATATCAGTCAATTTAGTCCTTAGCGTTTAATGTTTAAACCAATGGGAATCGAATAATTCAATGCAGAAAATACTCGTGTTTTAGTTTAAGGAATGATATTTGTTAATCAGTAAAAAATAAACTTTTGATGCCGGAAAAATCTCCTATTTAAAGTTAGGATTTATAGTGCTCTTCACACATTTTTATAGTCAGGTATTTTTAATTCATCAATAAATTCAAAGGCGTCAGCTGTGATTTTAGCGAAAGCAGTGACGTTTAGTTCAGAGCCTTACTGACTTGCTAATTTAACTTATAGCAACGCAATTATATTTATCAGAATAAAAAAATAATTTTGTCTCATAATCCTATTCACTATGATAAGCAGTCAAGATGCCCTTGAGATCTGTTCATCTTTTAATGCAGAAGTAAACTGAAGTCGGGGTGCTTACCATTAAACGCTTTAGATTGTGAATATATAGTTAAACAAAAATTCATTCTGGCATTTGATTTCGGGAACGAGAAGCAGAAACCTACTAATTAAGGGAATATTCAACAGACCAAATTTGAAAATATAAGGAAGCGACATTTTCAAGCTCTTCTTATGGTTACGTTCCCTTTTGGAACTTTGAAATTCCTTTTCTAGTGTATAAAAGTACTACCTTACTCACTGAACGCCCCGACATTACAATTTTCTGGTCGGACACAAGCGCGTAAAAATGTATACCCTGCCTGAATTGCAGCTTCAAGCCATAATTTCCAATTTAAAGCTAGTAACCAGAATTAGGGAGCGAATATATATATATATTGGAACTCCAGATCTAGGTGCTAAAATTAGATGCTGATAAAGAATATGGAAATGAAACTGCTTTATCGAACTCTCTAGCAAATCAATTATAATTCATAACGTTTAATTCGTATGTTTGATATGAACACTGCAATAAATGGTATTATTGTTGTTATCGCTGACCATATCCTTGCTGTGTCTTCTGCCCCTGCAATAAAACTCAATTATTATCTTAATTATCCATCTCATATCAACTGAATCAATTAAACTGCTATGTTTCCGTAATCATAGGAGTAAAGAAAATTCTAAGTAGTATAATATTCATTCGCATAAGTGCAATGTAAGTGACGTATTATATTCAAAAAACGTTCTTTCGAAGTTTCACTTATAATTCTCTGTGAAATTTATCGTGGTTTAAAACAGCGGGGTTGCAATTGCCTTACTGCGCAGTCAAAAATAAATCATTTTCCACTCCGAGACGCATATATTAGTCTTTTAACTAGTAAGAGCACGAAATGGATAAAAAAGCTGACCAACTGGAAGCAAATCGAATTGCACTTTCATTGAACTCCACATTTAATCACTGCATAATTTTTTAATAAATAATTATTTAAATTAAATTAGAATAACCTATGTTGAAGTGTCTAAGCTTACAATAACAATAATAATTTTTATTTTCAGCGTGATGCCCAGGGATCGATCATCGCAAAAATATATTATTTACATGTTTCAGTTCTTTATCAAACATTTTAAAATCCTTCTTTTCTACCGAAATTTTTACATTTGGTGTGGAATTAATTTTGTTTAACCTTGAGGACACACTACTTTGTCTAGTAAAATATTTAAACAAAGAAGATAAATTCAAAATTTAAAAGTACAGCAGACATACTTGCCATTAATTCTTAATGTCTGAGCGAGGGCAATAATTAATGGCTCCCTTAAAAGAGATTGAAGAATTTGATGGTTTATCTGACATAGCGATTAATGCAGAAAAACCCCTCTTTGTTTTATTTTTATTGTTAATATTTTTTAATCTTCTCATAATTAACTTGTTTTTAAAGATTCTTATTCATGTATGCAATTTAGCTGACTTTGCCTCGCATAATGAAAGCAATTCATTTTGTAATAAACATGAAATGTGTTGTATAATGGTCATAGTTTCGATAACAGTAAAAGTAAAATGACCAAAATATCTTAATAACCAGGGTAAAAATTCATTCATTAAGATATTTTTCAATATTTTGTGCTCATGGATGTGCAGTCTTATAAAATTTGCTGAAGATTTAAGCATACTCAATGAAACAGGCGAAACTGTTTAGATGAGAATGACCTTCAAAAAATTAAATTAATCAATTAAATACAAATAAGGTAGAAAATAATTTCTAACTCCACATTTTTCTGAATGAAAATTTGTTCCAAAAATATCTACAATTTTATTTTTATATATTATTGAATTTTAATATATTTCTTAAGACAGACAACAAATCTGAGTTTCTGTTTGGTAAAATTTTGAGTGGATTTTTTTACGTCTGTGTCGTTATTAAGTTAGAGGATTTGAGCACTTTGTGCAGGTCAATAATTTTAGCATATAATAACCGTTATCTTCAAAATCTCAACTTTATCAAATTTGAAATCGTGTGGTCTCAAGTTAAAAGTGGTTCACTTATATTCTAAAAATGCCTGAGAGCTTGTCATAAAAAAACAAAAGTTCAATCTGTAAAAGTTTTGGCCAAATACTTCAGCATTGTTCTTTCCGCAATCACAAACACTTTTGCAGCAAACCTCTAGATCAGAAATTGTCCACTCTCCGAGTATAGGTAGGAGTCTGCATGCCTCAGACAAACGGGGTGCAAATGCCAAATCTCACGTTTGATTTAGCTCTCACACACACGTGTGATAAATGAACTGTCAACGTTTTTACTCCAATCTCTTCAATTTGCAGTTGTGACGAGTCTCTGCCAAAAGACCGTCTTTATCTTCTCCATGGCAGTTTTGAGGCAATTGTACCCGAAAGGTGCCGCATAAAGTGTTCACGGGTCTAGCCAAAGCTCTCTCTCTCCCACTTTTTATTTACCATAATGAGGTCTCCACTATTCATTTGTCGATAAAAAATTTAAACGATTCTGACTCATTTGTCGTTATGTATATACAACCAGGACACCCTTTTGCACCTATAAATGCTTTGTTTTAATTTAACTCTTTTCCAATTGCTTTATTCCCAAGGGGACGTCTAATAATTTTGAAAATAAAAGAGTGCGGGGGGGGGGTTGACTTTTTATTGTCATCATTACTAATTTTATTTCATATAAAACAAAAGGGATGTGTAAATTATTTAATAAGGCCAAGGGAACTCCTTTCTTTGTTTCGTTACTTTGTACATTTATTTGATGCAAATCCTTTGTTCCAGAGACTTCAAAGTCATTCTTAAATTAAAATTTTATCGTTATCAAAGAAATGTACATTTCATTCAACCTTTAAAAATTTTAAATTTCAATAATAAACCTGTAAAATAAAATTAAATTGGAGTGGCAAGAAACGACTATCATTAACAATTAATAAATAGTTTGGCAAGATTTGGCTGCAAAGCAAGTACGTAGCCGACAAGCAAACTACCTATTAAGTTCACCTGGAAAAATCTTACTAAATGAATCTCAATAAGGAAAAGAATTGAAATCTAAACGACCAAATTTTTTCCGCCTAATAGATTAGAAAACATCTAATTAACTAAGCTATAGCCAAAGTGAATGAAAAGCTAATGGTATTATTATTTACTAAACTTCAATTTAGATGGATAGAGACCTGTGAATTTTGATATGTTAAGGTCATATAAAAAATTTGCAACTTTTGAAGGCAGAACTAACTTGTAGTGTCAAGACCGGCGATCGGAATTATGTAATAATTTAGTAAGTAATAGAAGCATTGGGTGATATTTGAATCCCCAATCAAGGAACAGGTCAAAAGCTGCACTTTGGATTCTGGGGCCGTGAATTTCCCCTCCCACGTGAACGTTCTAGAGCAATCATTCGAAAATAGAATGAACTAACTCCCGAACCATTGTCAGCTCTGTTTACTCATATTATCAGTGCTGTGTGTAAAAATTGAGCATAAAAGGTGAGATTTCTTAAACAACTTTAAGCCTTTAAAAATTTCTTCGCATAGTTGAAAAGATAACTTCACAATCCATGGCATAATGTAAACGTCTAATGGTGTCGTAAGTATTTCCTAACTCTTACTTATTGAAGAAAATTTCGATGTTACGGTGGAATGAAATTTTAATCCACCTCACAGTAGTGCTTATAGGTCAGTCACCATTCACTTACCCAACTCAGTATGTTTCCTTTTAATTTGTCGTTACATTTGAATTCTGTCATTTTCAATCCAACTGAAAAGATAAAATTAAGGTAATGTATTAAAAACGTAACAATTTGCTTTTCCTTGTTCTAATATCATTACGCCAAAAGTGCAGCTTAAATGTGATCGTCTATCTGTGCTTGGCTAACTAACCATTAATTCAAATATTTGTTTTCATCATTGTCTGCCCTGTTTTGAATTAAAATTATTTTTACGATATTAGAATATGCAAGAATAATTGCCATCAATTTTGCATTCATCGGAGGAATATATTGGAGAGCGATGAATGATCACAAGCTCTACTTCGCTAGGTGCACAAACATAAATGAAAATTTAGTTTAATTCTTCTACTTGCATGCCTATTTTAGCGTAGCTTAAACTATTCAACAGCAAAATAGAGGATTAGCCTTTCAATGATTAAGACACGTCCAATGGTAATCTGATGAAATTAATATGAATAATTAAATCCTAATTAGACCTTTTAAATTTTCGTAATGTCAACACTTGTCCTGAGAGCATTTTCGTTTTATTTCATGATAAAATCTGACACATTTTACAGCTATACTATTAAACCTAATTGAGATCGATTTAACTTCAAATGTCACACTAAAACGTTTCACCGATCCTTAGCTACTTACGCAAAAGGCGACTCAGAAAACGACATAGTTGCCTGACAAGATGGTGGGTAAGAAAGTCAAACAATGTCGAATAAAAGCTCCTATTTGTTTGTTTTTGCCTTGAAGTATTTACTCTTTTGAATATCAATGTGGATAATATTATTTACCTTTTGCTTTAAAGTCGATGGGTTGGAGCCACGGGTTTGTTACATTTCCTAAACATTTCTAGTTTGGGGGGGGGGGGGGTAGAGGGGTTCAAAGTATAAACTGACAAGGAAAATGTGGATCCAATGAGCCCCCCAGCTATCCACTGTATTTGGTAAAATTTTGACTTTAAGGGAAATAGATCATTTGGTTAATTTTTCTTTTCAATATGATTATTCGTGTTAAACTAGTTCATTTTGGTTATCAGCTTCCAAATATGTTAGGCTAAATAAGTACTAAGTAGTCATCTCTCTAGTTAAGGACTCCTAACCTGATTAAATAAGCAAAATTGAAACAGTATTGGTTTAAATTAATTGAAATAAGTGTCATTAAAAACATTATTGTCTTATAGCACATTAAGACACATACTTTGACAGGATTTACATGTTTTTCGGTATTAAACGCACAAATGTTCCATTTCTAGATTAAAATCACCTATCAATTGGCCTTGTATTTATTTACAGCTAATTGAATCTCCATCAAATGTCAAAATGCTCATATGCGACATTAAGTGTTTTTTATCTTATCTTATCTCTTATATTCCAGGAAAAAACCTTTAATATTGAACCTTATATTTATTTTCTCAAATATTGTATTTAAAATTGAGACTTTCACATAGTTTTAAAATTTCGTCATGAAATAGTTTGATTTAAAGACAAAAAATTGGATTAATCGGGAGGCAATAACTTGAAATGAATAAAATGAAATTATTTTTTCCCCATAATGTTAAGGGAGAGATCAACTTAAAGTACTCATCAAATTTGGTGGATAAATTTGATTGAAAGCGGGCTAATTAATTTCGTGTTGAGAAAAAGATGAAAAATTTTTAGTATTAAAACAAAGCTGCAATCCTATGAAAAGCAAGCTGTTATTAGACTAAATTTTAAGATTTATGCATTAAAATCACGTCATTCATTTGCATAATGCGATGAAGCCCCAATAGGAATATTTCTGCTTCTTTTAAGAAATTGGGATCCAAATTTCAAAGGAATATAAAAGTGTCAAAAAAGGTTAATTTTAGAATTCGAACTTAGTCACTTCACTTTAAAAAATGTCATTTCCGTTAAATAGATATCTCTGATTTAAAACACTCATTATGGTTTAACCAACCCAAGTGTTATTTAGGATAGTTCTTATTAATATCCATAATAATAATAATGGAAGAAAGTAAATAAAATAAGCATCAATTACGTGGAGAGAAAATACTTTTATAACATTATTATTACTTAATTGGGGTGTGCGATAGACTTACCTCCACGTGGAGCACCCTGGGCAACGTATATTCATACGGCAAAAAAGTCTAACACCCTGGGCAACGTATACTCATGCGACAAAAAAGTCTACACCCTGGGCAACGTATACCTCATAGGCAAAAAAGTCTATCAATGCCCTGGGCAACGTATTCTCATACGGCAAAAGTCTATTAACTGGCAGTTGACTTCTCACTTCAAACTGCCATCACCCATTCTGACTTCAAACTGCCATGACCCCACTGTATGCCATATACGACTACTTCCACAGTACTCACCTCTACTTTTTTCTACCTTCGTCTTTGAAGCACTCTTCTGTTCTCCCCCCTCTCGACTTTTTTTCCACTTTGTTGTTCCTTCCCCTCTGTGAAGCCTGGAGTCAACTAAAGGGTTAATGATAACTATCAGAACGCCTGTCATTTGATATAAATAAATTATTATTTTTATTATATTTTTACTAAGGCTCTTCGAGTGATTTACGCGGCTCCAGCATGCTTTTCGTTTTTAGTATTTCCATTGTAGGGTTCTCACCATATCTTTGATGAGTTGCCACCCAAGGTTTTTCAAGTGCAGACATCATCTTTCTAAGCGGGGCTCCCTTTCTTTCCCTTTCTTTTGCTTCAAATATCTGAAGTAGAAGATTGCATTCACTTTTGATTTCAACGCAATAGCTCAATTCATCGTCTATCTCAACAACTGGTTTCTATTCAGTAAATGGCACAATAACTATTTCATGTTACTTCTTCTTTCCCTTTTTATTCGAGCTCGATTCCGTAATATGTTTGTGGAGAGTCATTGTGCTTCTTGTACTTCTTCAAGCTAGTTATTGGTGCCGCAAGCTGACTGCCTATTGGTTTAACTTCGTCCATCATAACATTATAAAATTAGAGCATTTTCTAATGAGGAGTTTTGTTAAATTAAAACCCGAATAAATAAATATAAATGAATGTTAATTAGTTAATTAATTATATTCAGAATAAAAATCTAAAATTTATTGTGTCCTCAAATCAATTTTTGTTAAATTTGTTTATTTTATTAATTGGAATGCGTTTTGATAGTTATCATCATCCATTTAGTTGACTTCCAGGCTTCACAGAGGGGAAGGAACATCAAAGTGAAAAAAGTCGAGAAGGGGGGGGGGGAACAGAAGAGTGTTTCAAAGATGTAAAAGAGACAGACACAAAAGTAGATGAAAGGTGAGGTGAGTATCGTGAAAGTGGTCGAATATGACATACAGTGGGGTCATGGTAGTTTGAAGTCAGAAGTCAACTGCCGGTTAATAGACTTTTGCCGTATGAATATACGTTGCCCAGGATACATCACGTGGAGGTAAGCCTATCGCACACCCCTTGTTTGCTAAATCTTAAAGTGAAAAAATATATTTTAACCTCGAAGAAATTGAACGTCCTCAGATTATAACGATTTGTGTTTGCATTTGAAGCTGTGGCGCTATTCAAAATAAACTTTGTTGGACATTAATATCTTACAATAAAAATTATGAATTTAAGATATTTCACACTTTGCTCAGCTATTATTATGTAGGTAATGAATTTAATCTAATTTACGCTAAAATATATGGGAATAGCCGAGAAGCACACTCCCTCAACCTCAAGATAATCAGTTCAACATTGCCTTGTTGACACCAGAAATAACACCTATACAAGCCATTGGACACTATAAATATGCTCAAAACCAATTTTATTTCAATAAAAATAGTCCACACTACATATTCAGCTAAAATAGGATGGTATTAGTCATTTTTAGTTTAGAAATCGGACTATAAGAAAGTTTCATTAAGAATTTCTTCCATATTTGGAGCAATATTCTCTTTCCACTTTCAACAGATAATTAGTTATGCATATTCCACTTTAACTTTGCTAAATTTGTTGTTGTTTCTTCCAGTTTAAGCGACTATGTGTAAAACTTATCGTTTTCAGTGAGCTCTAATGTAAAGTCCTCCTTAATTCCTTTCTTCGGAGAATTTGCAGAAACTCATTAATTTATAAAGGTTTGGTAGGTGGCACAATTCTTCATTATTCAATAGACCCCAAAATATGTGAAAAATAAACTCCAAGAGCGCTTGCAAATTAGGTTAATGCAGAGGGTAAAGGAAATATCATTTATTGTATAATTCTCACTTTGCTAACCTGTCATTTATCAAAGCATAGCTACTGTTTCTTGTACTCATATCACACTACCAATTAAAAGACGGCGATTTTTCCAACTAATATTACTGAATGCTTTTGTAATTATTTTAAATAATGCTTTTCATTATTCCTGCTGTTTTGATATAAATAGAGCCTTGGTGAAATTTGTTATAATATTTTATATTTAGTTCATGGAGTGTCCGATAGACTTACCTCCACGTGGTGCACCCTGGGCAACGTATACTCATACGCAAAAAAAGTCTGACTTCAAACCCCACTGTATGTCATATTCGAACACTTAAACATTATCCATTTTACCTCTTCTCTGCCTTTGTGTCTGTCTGTCTCCTTTACATCTGTGAATCATTATTCTGCCCCCTCTCTGGATTTTTTGTTACTTTGATGTTCCTCCTTCTCCGCTGTGAAGCCCGAAGTCAGCTAAAGAGCTATTGATAACTAACGAAATAAATAAATCTTTAGTTTATTTGTCGTGAATTGAATAATAAAAAAACCAGTAAAATTTACCTAAGTTGTTAGTTTAAACAAAACAAACCAACCAATTAATAGGTAGAATATGCGTCATTCCGCCCTGCCTTCTATAAATAGATCCTGATAATGACGATTTTATTACCTAAGTGATGAGTCAGTCAAAGTCATCCATTCGACGTATGAGTAGACGGCAATCATTATGTTCAAACTTGTAGGTATAGAACTATGCATGTAATTAATGAGGATAAACCAGCAGATGAAATTTTATATCTTCTTTTAGATTGTTTGGATTTTTCATGACAAAATTATAATGTTGATGGCTCGTTTTATTAACCTACTGTTGACCATTCGCCTCTTACAAAATAATGCAAATTTAAAATAGGCAAGAATAAAAGCATGAAATCAAATAATTTGTGGAAATTTTAGGCGATTTTGAAGTGTTGAATGGCGTTGCTCTCTTTACTAATAGTAAAGAATCCAAATCTAATCAATTTCATAGTTGAATGGGCACTTAAGGGAGTCATATTTAGCATTGCTATTAATATGTTATAAAAATATCTGTTTTTAAAAAGTATGCATATTGTTCAATTATCCATCCTCAGGGGACTTGAGCTAATGGTAGTAAAACCTCCTCATATTCAAGCAGTACTTGAAACTTTGGCCAAAATATGTTGCGTTCGAAAAATGTCACTTCTCAGCTAAGCTCTTTTAAAGTCATAAATTTTGAGTAAAGGAAATTAATTAGGATATCTGAGTACCCATTTAAAAGGGCGTAAATTATGATGGGACGAGAGAAAAGACGTGGGCGAAATCTCCAAAAATAAATCTTCAATAGACAAAGCCATGCAAAACTACTTTATCTGATAAGCATATAGTTCCTGCACTATCAAAAGCACCTAGAATTTTCATTAATTATATTTTAAAATGTTTTATTAATAAATACGAAATTGTGAAGTGATAAACTTTACAAAATTTTGACACCTCTAAGGTTTGCAAGGGGGTTTAAGCAAAAAAGTCTTAAGCCATAAGCATTTTAATGAAATTCGATGTTACCATCTTCAAAATTAAATAATTTATTTAAGCAATTAAACAGTCTATTGAAATCCTTCAATCCAGTTGCATTACCAATATCAATATTCTTTACTTGGGGTGTGTGATAGACTTACCTCCACGTGGTGCACCCTGGTCAACGTATACTCATACGGCAAAAAAGTCTATTATTCGGCAGTTGAATTCCGACTTCAAAACACCATCACCTCACTGTATGGCATATTCGACTACTTTCACAGTACTCACCTCATCTTTTTCACTCTACCTTTGTGTCTCTCTCTTTAACATCTTTGAAATACTCTTCTGTTCCCCCCCCCTCCCTCTCTCGACTTTTTTTTCACTTTGATGTTCCTTCTTCTCTGTGAAGCCTGAAGTCAACTAAAGGGCTTATGATAACTATCAAAATGCCTGCCATTTGATATAAATAAATAAATATTCTTTACTTTGTATGGATACAATCAATCAAAATATCTACAGCCTTGTGGGACACGCTATCGCTCTGTGCGTCATCGTATGCCTGCATGTCTGTTCGCCAGGATTGGGAGGTGCAGCCGTACAACTCTGTGTGCAGCGACCATACAGTGACCAATCATCAACCTCTGTTTAACCTAATCCCCCATCCTGATCATGAGTAGCTCCCTGCGTGTACACTTTATCCGCGATACACGTACTGAGTAAACGTGTTCCGTGATACACGTCTGTTTCATTTATAGCTGGGCTATAGCTTAGCTGGTTCTGGGATTCTAGCTAGATGTAGGAAGATCTGCCATAGAGATTTCTGAGTCAGTCAGGCTTTAATAAAGTAGCAATCCGCTACAGCCTCAAGCGCATTCAACCTCTCTAGGCGACTAGAATTTTGAGTATTTATTTTAAAGAATTTTCAAAGGGTACCATACGCAGGTGATCAAATAAAAAGATTCATTCATAACTTCAAATTGTTTAAGTACTGAAGACGATAACTCGTTTGCCAATTTCAAAAATTATTACAAAGCTTAAATTGACACAATGGCCAATAAAGCTTTTACCCCTATCCCTCCCTCTCCCCCCCCCCTCTTAAGTTGCAATTAATGTCCCTATTTAAGACAGACATTTTGTAAGGTTTATGTTACTCAAAGAAAAATACGAATTAGACTACATACTAAATATTCATTTCAATAAACTATTTAGCTCCCATTTTTTCTTAATCCTACAGGACAGCCAAAATGCTTCGAGGCTTTTTGCAGGGTGGACTTCCAAATATTTTTTTTATTTTAAATGACGAACTTTATGATGCTTATCATTAGCCGTTTAGCTGACTTCAGGCTTCACAGTGGGGAAGGAACATCAAAGTGAGAAAAAGTGGAGAGGGGAACAGAAGAGTGATTCAAAGATGTAAAAGAGACAGGTAGACACAAAGGCAGAGAAAGGGTACGATGAGTACTGTGTTTGTGGTTGAATATTACATATAGTAGGGTCATGGTAATTTGAAGTCAGAAGTTAACTGCCAGTTTATAGACCATGTTCCCGTATGAGAATACGTTTCCCAGGGGGCACCACGTGGAGGTAAGTCTATCGCATACACCAAAACTCTCAAATATGATTTATCACTTGATAATACCTATTAAAACAAAATTTATTACTCCTCGGATTTAGGAGATATTTGATATTCGATAACGTAAAATTCAATTATATTCAAAATTTTAATCAAATAATAAGAAAGAATGAGTAAACTGGTATTCTTTGCCCATATTCACATTTAAAAAAGCATAATGTGAATTTAGCCCACTTATTCGTGGTAGGGTTAAAAAGAGTGTTCATATGGATGTCATTTATTATCTTTCTTAATGCTCATTACAGCAATGGGGATATTAGTTTTATCAGTTTATGGGAGAATAAACAGCTTACATTGAAAGAAATTAATGCTTTGTTATGAAATATGGCCTAATATTTTGCTTATTATTAAAATTCTTCCCATACACACCGATGTTATCAAATGTGCAATCAGTTAATTCGCTCCTTTTATAAAGCATTCAATAAAATAGATGAACATATGTATGAATGTTGAAGAGTCAAAGTTTGCTTCAAAAAGGTTCAGCTTGAATTATCCTTCACGAAAGATTAATCATAAACTATAGAAATAACAATAAATAAATAAGGTCTTACCTTCAAATTGTATCCGTCTAAGCACAAGGTTGTGATACTGGAAATAGAAGTAGCTTAAAAACGTGTTCTGAATCCATGGGATCTACTTTAACTAGGGTAATCTACCCTGATAGTGTCACATAACACTGCCAAGACACGTAATGAGAAGTAAAGTCAGCTGGTTTCGAAATTCAGAAATGCAGTTGACATGTACTTACTGCAAGATTTCGGTTCATATAAGCCTCTCATAACTTTATTGGAAGC